>PVHP010002813.1:0-84961 GCA_004024765.1 Zapus hudsonius | reverse complement strand
GCCAGCCTGGGCTAGAGTGAGACCCTAGCTCAAAGAAAAGAAAAGTTCTTTTCAACATGGAAGGCAGCCTCAGGACACGTGTACCCACAACCTCCAGCGCTGTGGGTGGATCTTGGAGGGACACACAATCTCAGCCAGTGAGGCCAGGCACATTTTTTAAAAACGTTTTTATTGGCTTAAAATTATATATAAAAATTTTAACTGGCTTAAAATTATGTATATTAACACAATAATATGCTCAGTATCATAGGTTCTTAGATAAAGCCATTGAGTCCATGATGACATTCCCTCTTATGCATTAGTTATATTCTCCCCCTCCATGACTCTTACATTCCTCTTCCGAAAATTTCCATGAGTCATAGTGGGTGAGTTTAAATTTTGCATAGTTATTGGGTTTTTTTTTTTCAGGTAGGGTCTCGCTCTAGTCCAGGCTGACCTGGAATTCACTCTGTAGTCTCAAGGTGGCCTTGAACTCACAGCAATCCTCCTACCTCTGCCTCCCAAGTGCTGGGATTAAAGGCGTGCGCCACCACGTTTTTAAGAGTCTGTAAATTTGTATTTTGGACAATTTTGGAAACCCTTGGTGCCTCTCTCCATTGTCCTTCTCTAGGTTATCTGCCTTGCTGTGGGAATAGCTCTTTTGCTCGTCATCTCACTTCCTTAGAGGTTGCTCTAAACGGTGAGTTTGAGATGAAATGTCTCCTGCTTGTGTGTCTACTGTCAAATCAGGTCCCTTTGGTGAAGTTAGGTTGTCCCCTGTTCTCGTTGCTTTCTGAAAAAAACAGAGTCTCCAGCAGAGAGTGAGATTATTATTGGTCAATTGAGACAAATATTGCTAGGTTAGTGAACGTTTGGCGGGTGTAGCCTTTCTGAGGACCTATGGTTAGTGAGGACTTTCCCAAGTAGATAGGGTTCTTGGTCCCCATTCAAGCTTGCCTTGGGTCCCCTTACCAGTCAGGGGTTCCCTGCCACTGAGCAGATCTCACAGCCAATTAGCCAGCTGTTGATTACCCACCTTGGTTGGGCACCACTGTTGCACAGATGGGCACTTCTTGACTTGCTTGTCTGTGTCATATAGCAGTGTGTTCTGCACTCTCAGCCCATCGGTTGGTCTGGTTCCCCTGGCAGCTCGTGCAACACCTTCTGGCATGACCCAGGTGCCCATCTGGGAATCGATTTCATTTCTGGATTCAGCAGGGTCTCTCAGTGTTGTGTGATATCAGTCTGTGGAATCTTCAGCAATAGGGTCATATCTTTTGCCTAAGGTGCGTATTCAAGGGCTGTGACAAAAGTTTGTCTTAGGGCTGGAGAGATGGCTCAGCGGTTAAGGCACTTGCCTCCAGTACCTAAGGCCCCCGGTTCAATTCCCCAGGACCCACATAAGCCAGAACTACAAGGTGGTGGCCCTGGTGTGCTCGCTCTCTCTCTCTCTCTCTCTCTCTCTCTCTCTCTCTCTCTCTCTCTTTCTGCTTGGAAATGAATAAATAAAATATTATTTTAAAAAAGTTTGTCTTATTTTAGGGACCATGTGGGTCACTCTGATCAACAGCTCACTGTGGGAGGTAACTACTGACTGGGTCGGGGAGCCAAAGCTCAGTGTCCTTTGTACCACAGGTAGGCTCCCCCCCCCCACTTTGGGGCCCTGTCTACCTCTGGAACTTGTTGTACAGAAGATAGGATTCTATGGAGTCAGATTATTATTAGTTTAAGTTTGTGTACATCTCCCCCTCTGTTGCTTCCACACCTGCCCCATTTCCTTCTGACCCCTTTGAGGCACATCGTGAGAGGAAGCCAGCTGCAGGGGTTGATGAGGCCTCTGTGCCCACACCCATGGGTGTTTTGGGTGGTCATCGCATTGGCTTTCTGAACAGGTATCACTGCCCGATGAGGAGGCAGGTGGATGGGACATGGTAGAGGCTGGCACAGGCTGGTCTAGAGGCAGGACACAGCCTTCTGGCAAGCCACTCTTCCTGTGGAGAGGATGGGAAAGGGCCCAGTGAAGGGGCCTGGCACACAGCATGGATACCATTTGCCAGGGAGGAAGAGCCTCGGTCAGCCATTCAGGGTGTTTCGAGAGGAGCCCCCCTTCCCCAAACATCCCTTGGCCTAAGGACTTGACTTACCAACACTCACAATTCCTAAAATAGAAACTGGGATCATAGACCTGCCTTTGTGCAAGCGGAGGATGGAGAGACTGTGCGAACTGGTCTGCAGACGGCTGCCCCCTGCCCCCCACCACATACAGGCATCAAAGGAGCAGGCCGTGCCAACAGCAGCCCAGGAGTGCCAAGCATACCCGGATGACAGCATTGGCCCTGGTACATACACCAGATGCTAAAGCAGGCCTGTGGAGCATAAGGCGGTGTGCATGCACACCTGGCCTGTGCGTGTGTTTCGTCTGGCTTGCAGAAGGCTTGGAAGAAAAAAAAGGTTAATTCATTGCCAACGTTTCACAGTTGGGAGATTTCATATAAAAATCACGATTTCAGGCTTTTCTGGAAAGTAGTAGGCTTGCAGCCCAGAGCCCTCATCCCAACTTGGCAACAGGCCTCTCTCTGGCCATGCTGCTTGTCCAGGTCAGGAGGGTCCTTCCGTCTGCCTGCTGCTGGCCAGGGTCGAAAGGGATTGCTAATACTCACAGTTAAAATGGTGGAGCTGGGGCCAGACCCAGAGCTTCCTGGGAGCCCCTTGACATGCATTTCTGAATAAAATTCTTGGGGTTACCTGAGGACCCAGTCTGAGGAGCTGGCTTAGAACCGCTTAACAGATAAGTGACAGTGTTGATTTCATGGAGATGCAAGGGGCAGTCTGGTAAACCCCAAACAGCCAAAGGCCAAATTTCAATGAAGTGTAAATTCCAGGGGCTTTCCATGTCGCCCACTGCCAAGGAGAGCAGCTCAATAAGTATGTGCCCAGTGATGTGGCCCAGTAGGGTGAAGCATTGCTCAAGATGTTATAAGCCTGGCGTGGTGGCCCACGTCTTTAATCCCAGCATTCGGGAGGCAGAGGTAGTAGGATCACTATGAGTTCAAGGCCACCCTGAGACTACAGAGTGAATTCCAGGTCAGCCTGGACTAGAGTGAGACCCTACCTCGAAAAACAAACAACAAAAAAAAGATGTTTTGAAGATGAATTCATTCTGTTTTTTAAATATATTTTATTTGAGAGAGAATGAGGGTGGGCAGACAGACAGAGACTGAGAGAATGAGTGTGCAGGGGCCTACAGCCACTGCAAACTCCAGACATGTGCTCCGCCTTGTGCATCTGGCTTTATGTGGGAACTGGGGAATTGAACTCAGGTCCTGGTGCTTTGCAGGCAAATTCCTTAACCGCTAAGTCATCTCTCCAGCCTGGATGAATTCATTCTGGAGGGAGACTTTAGAATATCCACTGAGTGCCAGCTAGGCCACAGAATGTTCATTGGATGCTATAGAAATTTATTTGCCTGAGTATCATACAGATTGTATTTTGAATTAAAAAGTTTTAAATTAAAAAGTGTTAGAGCTGGAGGGCTGATGAGATGGCTCAGTGGTTAAGGCACTAGCCTTCAATGTCTAAGGCCCTGGGTTCAATTCCCCAGGAACCACATAAGCCAGACCCACAAGGTGGTGGCCCTGGTGCACTCTCTCTCTCTCTCTCTCTCTCTCTCTCTCTCTCTCTCTCTCTCTGTATCTCTCTTCTTAAAAATGAATAAATAAAATAAAATAAAATAAAAAGTTTTAGAGCTGGAGAGATATCTCATTGGTTAAGGTGCTTCCCTACAAAGCCTAAGGTCCTGGGTTTGGTCCCCCAGTACCCATGTAAGCCAGCTACACAAGGTGGACATGCATCTGGAGTTAGCTTGCAGTGGCTAAAGGCCCTGGCACACCCATTCTCTATCTGCCTCTTTCTCTCTCTCAAATAAATACTATAAAATTAAAAAAAAAACTGTAATGATCTGACTTCAATTCCCTAGTACTCATGTAAAAGCAGATGCACAAAGTGGCAAGAGAGCTTGGTGCTCTCATTCTTTCTCTATCTGCTTCTTTCTCTCTGTCTCTTTCTCCCTCTCAAATTATATATACATATATATACATATATGTATATATACATTTAAATATATGTATTTTTAAAAATATATTTTTAAAAACCGAAGTAGGGGCTAGAGAGATGGTTCAGAGGTTAAGGCACTTGCCTGCCAAGCCATTTGCAAAGCCTAACATCCTTGGTTTGATTCCCCAGTGCTCCTGATAAACCAGATTCAAAAGGTGGCACATGTGTCTGGAATTTGTTTGTAGTGGCAGGAGGCCCTGGTGTGCCCATACACTCAACTCTTTTTCTCTCAAATAAATAAATGTTAAAGATAATACCTGAAGCTGGCTGGGGAGATGGCTCAGAAGTTAAAGACGGTTGCCTGCAAAGCGCGCCTTTCCCAGTCTGTTCCCCAGATACACAAAGTAGTGCATGCGTCTGTCTGAAGTTTGTTTGCAGTGGCAAGAGGTCCTGGCACACCTGTTTTCTCTCTCCCTTCCTCCTTCTTTCTCTCATCAATTAATAATTTTTTTTTGTTGTTTTTTCGAGGTAGGGTCTCGCTCTAGTCCAGGCTGACCTGGAATTCACTATGTAGTCTCAGGGTGGCCTTGAACTCACGGCGATCCTCCTACCTCTGCCTCCCAAGTGCTGGGATTAAAGACATGCGCCACCACGCCCGGCTTCAATAAAAATTTTTTTAAAAATATTTTATTTATTAATTTTCAAGGAGAGAGAGAGAGAGAGGGAGCGCACCAGGGCCACCACCTTGTGGGTCTGGCTTATGTGGGTCCTGGGGAATTGAACCCAGGGCCTTAGGCACTGGAGGCAAGTGCCTTAACCGCTGAGCCATCTCTCCAGCCCTAAATAAAAATATTTTTAAAGAAAAGACTTCCAGGTAAAACTGGCCATGGTTACTATCCCAGTAGACTGGCAGGATGGTTTGTAGGAAGGTAAATTACCTGAAAACCCAGTGTGGGTACTAACTACTGAGTAGAGTTCACCCATATGCTTATTATTTATGGCTTGGACATGCATAATGCCCCAGGTGCCCTCCAGCTACACAGAGCTCAGCAGGCAGATAGGATCCTGGGCCTTTGTGGGGGACAGAGAAACGAACAGGGCAAGTACCGAGCAGCCAGTACAGTGAACAGAGAGAACATTGAGGCAGGTTGGGGGCAGGGGTGCCCTGGGAGGGCACTTCAGACAGAAGGCTGTCTGGGAAGTGCTCTCCAAAGGTGAGAGAAGACCAGGCTGATAAAGATGAGGACTGGGGATGTCCCAGGCACCAACCATGAGACCCCCTCCCCATACCCCAGGCAGCCTGGGTTCGATTTCCCAGTACCCACAGAAACCCAGATGCACAAAGTGCCACATGCACCTGAAGTTTGTAGTACCAGGCGGTCCTGGCATGCCCATGCTCTCTCTCTCTCTCTCTCTCTCTCTCTCTCTCTCTCTCTCTCTCTCTCTCTCTCTCTCTCTCAATGGGATTGTGAGGTCTGCTGCACGGGCTGTCCAGGGGGTGAAAGTTACAATGAGGCTTACAGGAAAGACAAGAATTCAGGTTGATTCTAGTTTTGGAACCAAGCAAAAAAGATGCTTGGTGAGGCCGTTTGCTGAGAAGGGATGGAGAGGACATCTTTGGAATAATCAAGATCAGAGGAAATGTCAATTAAAAAGAAAAAAAAAAAAAAAAAAGGAATACCAGAGAGGCCAAAGTCAAGCCTTGGGAACGAATGAGATGTCCTAGGAAGAGAGTGTACTCAGATAAGCCAAGCCAGGAGATGCTAGGGAGGGGGATGGAGCTAGAAGAGGAAACCCAGAAACCCAAAGAACAGAACATTCCGATGAAGTGCTCACGTGTGTCCAAGGCTGCAGAGGAGAAGGGTAAGGTGAGGCAGGGAGGTGTGACCCTCGGACTCAGCGAGTTAGAAGTGAATGGTGATTTTTGTTTGTTTGTTTGTTTTGTTTTGCTTTGTTGGGTAGGATCTCACTCTAGCCTACAGTGATTTCTGACCTGGAATTCACTATGGAGTCTCAGGGTGGCCTGGAGCTCACTGTGATCCTCCTACCTCTGCCTCAGAGAGCTGGGATTAAAGGCTTTAATGACAGTCGTGACCAGGGAAGTCTGAATATGGGAATGAGAATAATTCATTCCTTGGTTCTAGGTGTGTCTCTTCTGTAAAGTGAGGGGCTGCCAACAGATGAGGTTTTAAATTCCTTCCATTGCTTCGTTATACTATGCACTCTTAAGCTGAATGCTTTTATTTATCTATTTTTTAAAGGGGACCAGGTGTGGTGGCAGAGATAGGAGGATCACCATGAGTTCGAGGTCAACCTGGGACTACATAGTACCAGGTCAGCCTCTACCAGGTGAGTGGCGTGTGCCACTTTGTACACCTCTACCAGGTGAGACTCTGCCTCAAAAAAAAAAAAGTAACAATGATTAAAAGATAAGGATCTATAAGATAGGAAGCTATACTTAACAATTTACATAAATATCCCTAAAACTTTTTATGCAAAAGGATACTAATAGGCTGGAGAGATGGCTTAGTGGTTAAGGCATTTGCCCGCAAAGCAGAAAGACCCGAGTTCCATTCCTCAGTATATACATAAAGCCAGATGCATAAGGTGATGCATATGTTCTAATATAAATATTTTAATATTTAAATAAAATCAGTGTTTTAAAAAAATACTTTATTTAAAATCAATATTTCAGTCCTAAGAAGCTATGCTGTTTGAGAGTTATTAGTCAAACAAATTGTGTGGTCATTAGTAATCTTTTTAAAAATACAATTTAATATTTTATTTATTTATTTATTTATTTATTTGAGAGAGAGAGAGAAAGAGAGAGAGAGAGAGAGAGAGAGAGAGAGAGAGAGAGAGAGAGAGGCAGCTATAGAGAGAGAATGGGCATGCTAGGGCCTCCAGCCCCTGCAAATGAACTCCAGACACATGCACCACCTTGTGTATCTGGCTTTTTGTGTTTACTGGGGAATGGAACTCGGGTCTTTCTGCTTTGCAGGCAAATGCCTTAACCACTAAGCCATCTCTCCAGCCCATTAGTATTCTTTTACATAAAAAGTATCAGGGATATTTATGTAAATTGTTAAGTAAGAAAAACCATTAAAATATAACATCTGTGGTGGGCATTCTCAGGAAGCTATACTATGAACATTGAACCAAGGGTCAATGAGAGACCTCGTCTCAAAAAGAAGTTACGTGGGGCTGGAGAGATGGCTCAGAGGTTAAAGGCGCTTGCTTGCAAAGCCTGATGGCCTGGATTCAATTCCCTAGTACCCACGTAAAGCCCAGATTCACAAAGTAGCATATGCATTTTGAGTTCGTTTGCAGTGGCAAGAGGCCCTGGTGTGCCCATTCTCTCTCTCTCTCTCTGTTTGTAAGTAAATAAAATAAGAAGTAACCTGTGTTCCTGAGGTTGACTTCTGGCCTCTATGTACGTGCCCACTCACAAGGATGCATACACAAAACGCACACAACTGAACCAAGAGACTCTCTAGAGCTGTCTGTAAAGTTCCTTAACAAGTGTTCTAGATGTAACACACACACAGACACAGCCAAGCGGCACCAATCAGGCGGCCTGAACCCGCCAGTGTTTACACACCCTCTCACTGGCACACAAAGGACTGGCTGCCCTTCCAGAGGGCAGAAAGGAAATGGCAATGATATCAGAAATTTGCATATTAAATTTATAAACGTAATAAGATTGGGTGCTTCTCTGTGGTATTATGTCAGCCAACGAAAAGCTTACTCTAGGATTTTATTTAAAATCAATATTCCAGTCCTAGAAAGAAGGCAATAAAGAACCCATGAGCTTCCATCTTGATAAAAGTATTATCAATGCCCGTGGAACTTGTCTGACTGAATGCATTGTCCCCTGTCCTCAGACATAGTCTCGGTCTTGAATTTTCTCCCAAGGTTAAGTGCTGAGAGATATTCAGATCCTTATTTGGCCAAGGACACCCTACAGGTATTTATTTTTCTATTGTATATTAACTGTCCTTTCTAAACCAGTGAGGCTATAGATTGGCAGGGTGTTTGTGAACTTGCTTTACTGGATTGAGATTAACCTGACACCTTTGGGAAGACAGGCAGGGAGGTGACGTGCTAGACTGCAGGGGGTGTCAGATGAAATGACCGGCTCTGCACAGCTTCTCTAGGTCTTGATATTGTTTCCAAAGCTGTCTAAAGAGAGCATGGCCCCTCTCAGTTTAACCTTGCTTTGAGAACTCCAAGCCTCGAGAAAGAAGTCATCAACGGTGGTGACCAGCAGTGGATTTTGCAAGCTTTAAGACTGGCCAACAAGGCCAAATGGCCCAACAGATGCAATAGTGGCACACCTATCATGGGAGAAACCAACTGCTCTCTAACTGGACTAGAGGCCGGCTCCACGGAGGGGAAAGCACGCCTGGTACTGAAGACCTAGTCAAAAGCCTATGGTGGGGGAGGTCATGAACCCTAGGAGAATAATGCCTGCTGCTGTCTGGCTAAATACATATATTATGTCTACCAAACTGCCTTGTAAGCACTTTTTTTCCCCAATGATTATACCCATACAATGATCCACTCTCACTCTTGGCCAGAGAAGCTTCTCTTTTCAGATGGTGGTGACCACTGGGATAACTCAAAAGACACCAGAGCGCGCTGAGAAGTGACAGCGGAGTGTTCAGCACTGGGACATCTCTATCACACTTCCCAAGGCTCAGGGTCTATTGCAGAAGAGGTGGTAGAAAGATTGTAAGAGCCAAAGGAAGGAGAGGAGTGCTTACAACACAAACTTCCAGACATAAAATGGTCTTGATATTCATGACTTTGCAGTGCCTGATAATACCTACACATAATGGGAGGAAAAGATGATGACACCGAAACAAAACAGAGACCAATTGAGAGGGGGAAGAGATGAGGGAGGGTGGGGAGGAAATCATAATGGTTTATTGTCTATAATTATTGAAGCTATCAATAAAAAGTTAAAAAAAAAAAAGAACTCTAAACCAGGCACCCAGAGTCTTCCACCTGGTTCTGGGGATATAGGCATAGGGTTACAATCCACTGCCCGAAAAACTGAAACCCTGAAATGAGTCTTCAGCCCCAAGATGAGCAAAGAATTGCTGTCAGTATTCCTGACTCCTGGATCCATGGCTTCCTCCCTTCCGAAGCGCTGCTTAGCATATGTCATAAAAACCACTGCTTTCAGGGCTGGAGCTATGCCTCAGAGGTTAAGGCACTTGTCTGAAAAGCCTAATAACTGGGGTTCAAGAGTCTCCAGTGATCAGGTAGAGGTAGATACACAAAATGGCACATGCACTTGGATGGAGTCCATTTGCCGTGTCTCTCTTAGATCTCTCTCTGTTTGCAAATAAATAAATGTATTTAAAAACACCACTACTTTCAGAGACAAGCAACAGCCTCACAATGGGTGAAGACACACAGGGTAACAAGTCAGGGTCCTGCTGAATCCTCAGATGTTCTCAAAATTAGGTGTGCAAGATGGGTGTGGTGGCGCACACCTTTAATCCCAGCACTCGGGAGGCAGAGGTAGGAGGATCACCATGAGTTCAAGGCCACCCTGAGACTACATAGTGAATTCCAGGTCAGCCTGGACTAGAGCAAGACCCTACCTCAAAAAAAAAAAAAAACAACTTAGGTGTGCATCAGAATAATGGGGGGGGGTGGGGATTGTTAAAGACAGATTCCAGGGTCATGGGGGACTGAGTGACCCATAATGCCTAGGAAGGGTGCCATGACAGGTTCTGATATATATGCCTAAGCTTTCAGCCACTGTCCTAAGTAAGTCTCACTGACTGTCTTGGAATTCAGACTCCTGTAAGTGGTGAGCTGAGGGGTTGAGGTTCTAGCACAGATGAACATAGATGAACTTATAAATGACTTTATTGGTGGAGCAACTTTAAGTGTAACTTGTAATGCTTGCAGTCACGGGAGACACATAAGGGATGTCTCTGCAAAATACGGCTTGATACTCATGCAAGAACGAATATGCACATAAGTTGAATGCTTGAACAAGTTCTCAGTCATATGGTGTGACTGAGCAGATAACAACAGTAGGAAGTACAGTACTAACATCTCTGCTTTATGGATAAAGAAGTGGAAGCTTGGGTCCTCTTTGCCCAAAGTGACCAGCTGGGAAGTACTAGAAACAGCATGTGACCTTTGCTGTTTGTTCTTAACCCTGTCATCTTTGCATTTTAACCACATTGCCACAGGCCAGTTTTCAGGATTCCTTTGCTAGGGAAGGTTCAGAAACACTTCTGAAGGAATTGGGTCACTATTTCAAACATCCATTTAAGAAGAAAATATATTGTGAACTGAGATAAGAAAAAATAAGCTTAGATGTCCTATCAGTAGAGCTAGGAACCAAAAATGCCTACTGAGGCTCCAGGTAGTGTGATAAGGCAATGGAGGTAGGGTGTGTTAGGAGTGTATGCAATCTAAAATATTGTTGTTGGTGATCTCGGCACTTGGGAGTCTTAGGTAGGAGGATCCCAGCGAGTCTGAGGCCAGCCTGGAGCTACAGACTGAGTGAGCTACAGACTGAGTGAGCTACAGGGCAGAACTCTCTGTGGGTAAAAATAAAATTAAATAAAAATATTGTTGTGGGTGATTTATATTTTGTTTGCAAACAGAAAAGGAGAGAGAATGGGTGCACCAGAGCCTCTTGCTACTGCAAAGGAACTCATGCACCACTTCGTGCATCTGGCTTCATGTGGGTACTGGGGAACTGAACCCCGGCAGTTAGGTTTTACAAGCAAGTGCCTTTATCCACTGAACCATCTCTCCAGCCCCATATATATTTCATTTTAATACAAAAGAAATTCTTTTTTGTTTTCAGAGGAAACACATTCCCCAGATCTGGGATCCTCCCTCCTTGCTGAGCCTCTGCAATGCCTGAGGCTGGGAGCTACTTGCCCCATTCTGTGAACATAATCTCATTTAATCCTAAATCTATGTAGGAGGTGTAAGAGTGTCTTCATCCTATTAATTAGGAAACTGAGTCAGAAGTTGGAACTTTGCCCAAAGTCACTGGTTACAGTCTCTGGATAGAGCCAATTGTTTACCTTACTGTTGTAGGCATTTTCCTGGTGTCTTAGAACCTCATCCAACACACATCACACCCTATGAAACAGGTGCAGTTTCAGATAAGAAAAATTAAGCACCAAGGACCTACTCAACTCAACCTACTCAACTCCCCCAGAAAAGGGACTCAACCTTCCCTCAGCATTAGACCCCCTAGCTGGGGTGGCGCCTTCGGGACTCCCAAGTCTCTCAAGTTCCCAGGGGACGTTGACATTGCTTATCTCTGAGCCATACTTTGAGCAGCACACGCTTTAGCGCGAACAAGCTCTAATCATCGCGCACCAGATTTCCACCGGTCACCAAAGAACATGGGTTTAAAAAAATGATTCCCCTTGAGAACTATTAGCCAAAAAAAAAAAAAAAATACAAATTAATTCCTAGAACTAGAGACGACTCCCCATGGAACTTTCTGTTAATCACGTCAATTAAGGCCACACGAGTCCTTTAACCACTGAAGGCGACAGTGGTGGGTCTCCGGTCTCTCTAGGAGACCGCGCGCGCAGGGCACGAGTGCGGAGACACCGGGGCCAGGTACCGTCGCCCCGGGCGGGTTCGGTCCCGGCCCGAGGACGGCCGGGTCACTGTCCCGGGGCCGCGCGCCCCGCCAGACTTCTCTCCAGTCCCTCTGTGCCACGTGGGACCCTCGTGCGCCCCGTCCGCGCTCACGGGTGGCCCCAGATGGCGTAGATCCCGGGCGAGGGCCCGGGTGCGCGGGGAGGTCCAGGTTCCGCTCCGGGTCCCCGGGGCTGGGCCGCGGCCATCTTGCGCGGGACGCACCTCGCAGGTCGGGCGCGGGCGGAGCGGGAAGGGGCGCGGCCCGGGGACCCGCCCCACCGAGGCTCTCCCTGGGGACGCGCGGGGCTAGGGAGGGGTGTGCTTGCACGCACGTGTGCCCCGACCCGATTGAGTCGTGGGACCCTCGTTCCACGGGCAGCCTGGGGGGCGGATTCCCACGTGGAGAAGCGAGTGGAGCTGCGCTGGTGCCCAAGTCCCCGAGCCGGGATGCCTGCGCCCCTCGCGGTCGCTCCCGGGAAGTGACCGATTTAAAAAATATATATTTTAAAAAGTGTTTCTCCAAGGTTGAGCGGATGCGGTTTTCGCCCTGGGACACCGTTGCTCCACGGAGTGAAGCTTGCCGAGCGATCGCCCCGCGGCCCCGGGTCCCCGCGCGCCCCCCGCGCGCCCTCGCCGCGCAGCGCCCCGCCCCGGTCCCCGCCGCGCAGGGCGGTGACTCAGCCGGCGCCGCCCGGTCGCTTCTTAAGCCAGCGCGCCCTGGGCTGCGGGGCGTGTGCTCCGGGCTCCCCTCCACCTCCACGTCCAGACGCGACTCCGCTGCGGCGACTGCAGAGCCCATTTCTCCGGGGATCCAAGGCGGCCACCAGCGACCGAAGATGCCCAAGCCAGTAAGTGAGCCCTGGTCGCGTGCGCCAGGCCGGGGTGGCCCACGGGGGCTCTCCAGGGAACGGGCCGGGGAATCGGGCGCTGCCCAACCCTTCTTGTGTCCCGTTGGTCCTTGGACGGGACGATTGAGTCCCCATGGGATGCTTTCCTGTCGCTAGCCTTTTCTCCGAGTCTTCCGTCTGTCTTTCAAAAGTGCTTACTAACCCAACTGTGAAGTTTCTTAGCAAGTGCAAATCGCAGGAAGACTCGGGCGGCTTCCGGGCCACCTACACCTGCTCTCCCAGGTCCATCAAGTGACAGAAACCACTTGCAACCCACACCTTCCTGGGCGACTTGAAGGGCATTCGGGAGAGAGGAGAGGCCGCTGGATTCTCCAGGCTCCCGGAGGGCTGGCCCTGGACTCGAATTGCAGATGAGGCTCGATAAGGAAGCTCTTTGAGTTCTGGTCGTGCGCTGCAATTGAACTTGAGCTCATTAAAGCCTGCTCCTCCGTCGCTGCTTTCTGATTGTGTTGAGATTGCTTGGCGGGACCTGGCCGGGAGGGGGTTGGGACAGGGCTGGCTCTAGTGAGTGGCGCGTCTCGGAAAGTTCTCTTCACTCTGGGGAGCTGGGGAGAGCTAGGCACCGGGCAGGGTGTGTGCGCGCGCGCGGGGGTTCTGCATTTTTTAAATTGAGTTTTGAATCACGATGGAGAAAATAGGAAGATTCGTTTAAAAAGTACAATTAGCAACACCAATACCCTGGTCTAAAACTGACCCACAACGCTTTACTCAGAGCACCCCTGAATGCTGTGAGAGCCAGGAGTGGTCAAGAGATTATTTAGTTCCTGTGTGTTTTCTTGATCTCACTAAAAGATGGGGTTCATTTGTTAAAAGAGCACCCTGAAAAAAGTTAGTAACTCATTTCTAGTCACTGCCTTTTTTATCATCAACTGTAACTTTTTATTTTTCTTTTTCTACATTGTAAAATGTACATAGAATATAACTTCATAATCATTTGTGGGGTTTTTGTTTGTTTGGTTTTGGTTTTACTAGGTAAGGTCTCACTCTAGCTGAGGCTGGCCTGGAGCTCACTCTGCAGCCACAGGTGGCCTCAAACCTTTTTTTGTTTGTTTGTTTGTTTTGGTTTTTCGAGGTAGGGTCTCACTCTAGCCCAGGCTGACCTGGAATTCACTATGTAGTCTCAGGGTGGCCTCGAACTCACAGTGATCCTCCTACCTCTGCCTCCGAGTGCTGGGATTAAAGGCTTGCACCACCACGCCCGGCAGTTTTTTTGAGGTAGTTTTTTAAGGTCTTACTCTAGCCCAGGATGACCTGGAATTTAGTCTCAGGATGGCCTCGAACTCAAGTCGGTCTTCCTACCTCTGCCTCCAGAGTGCTGAGGTTAAAGGCGTGCAGCGCCACGCCCGACCATAACCATTTGTTAATGTGCCATTCAGTGGCATTAAATAAATTTCTATTGTTAAACTATCACCAATGCCTTCATCTCCAAAACCTTACAGTCCTAGTCACCCTTAGCACCCATTCAAGCCCCACCCCAACCCCTGTGAATAGTCTTGTGGGGGCCTCGTGTGAGTGGAGTCTCCTAGTATTTGTCCTGCCTCTTTTCCCCTTAGCATTAACATTGTCTTCAGGCTCATCTGTGTTGGACTGTATGTCAGAATTCTCTGCCTTTCTAAGGTTATTTCTTATGGCAAGTATGCTTGAATGTCATCTTGCTATAGATCTTCATAAGAACTTGTCAGAGACAAGAAAGGAGAGTAGCCAATGTCTGTGTGTCAGAGCCTCAACAACAAATTTAACTTTTAGGAAGACTATGTTTTGTATAATTGCCACCTTTACAATTTCAAACTTCTTTGAGACATCTCCTTTTAAGTGCAAGGTGCTGGTCTGGTGTAGGAAGTCCCTGTCTGTCCCCAAGGGACTGTGTGAATCATGTTAGAACCGCCACACTGATCACGGAGAGAATAGCTCAGTGGACAGTTCTGGGGCTAAGGGGAATTTAGTTAGTTTTGTTTCTTTGGGTGTGTGTGTGGGGGTGTTTGTTTCCTGCCTGGGTGAATGTTAAATGAAGCATGCACACAAGCTCTGTAGGTATGCCCTTTAAACAAAGGGTTATTGATTCTTTTTATTTAAGCCAAGCTAAGAATTTCCTTAGGTGGCAGGATTAAGGGGCAATTACAGCTAACCTCAGATACATCAGGATCTTTGGTTTTGGGTTTCCACCTGGTGGTTGAGTTCTCTAAACTGAATCAGTGGCTGAGTTGATGCATAAAACAGCACAAATGAAATTATCCAGACCCTGCTAACTAAAAAGATCGGAAGTTTATGAGCAAGCAGGTGCCTCACACAGGGTGAAGAAGGATCTTGTCCTGTGGAGGCTTACAGACTGGTTCTCCAATCAAGCGATAGACATTTGCTGCAGTAAGACCTTGACCACTCACCGTGCTTCCAGAAAGGGAAAGTGTCCTTTCAGATGTGATAGAAGGGCAGTCAGTAGTGGGTGGGGTGACCTGTTCCCTGGAGAAGCCCACATTTTTGTCCAGTCTATGGGGGAAGATCTGATGCCTGGAGGGGTGGCTGTGGCCTGATGTCTGATCTGGTTTCCATGGCACTTTAGGGCTGTACCCAGTGGGACTGATGGATCTAGAAGGACGGGGTACTGTGTGCACAGACAGGGGTGGGGTTAGCACGCAGGAGCCTGTTCTGGAAGAGGTTCTTGCGCAATCCTTCCAGGCAGTGTGGCCTGGAGCTCCTTTCTCCCTTCCTGCCTCCTGTTCCCCCCAACCTGCTTTCCTGGAGTGCTGGACAGGGGACCCTGCTGCAGGCAAGCAAGCCAGGGTGTCAAACTATCACCCCAAAGCTGTCCAGAGCTTCCAGGGGAACTGCCACCCAGATGCCTTAACTGTCTAGGTGTTGTGGGCGTTTCTAATGTTCACCCTTCTTCAGAACTGTGTGTTCTACCCTTCAAGATTATTTCTTTGTTTTGTAAATGTGTTTGGTATTGCTAGGTACTGAACCCAGGGCCTCGCCTCAGGCATGCTAGGCAAGTGCTCTACCACTCAGCCAAGATAATTTCTGAGACAACTTTACCTTTTTGGAACTGTTGCCTTTCCATTAGATATTTTAACCGGGATGGATTTTTTTTTTTAAATATATTGATGCATCTTCAGCCCTCCCCCTCAGTGAGGAGGACACCCAGGGCAGATGGTGAATTAGGTAGCTAAGATTTTGGCATGTCGTGATGAGAAGTGCTGGCTAGGGTTACTGATCAGCCATCATCATGCTGTAAGGCATGATGAATATTTATAGCTCATCCATTAGTTCAGCAGCCATTTGCTGAGTTCCTTCCTGTGGGGTGTTGAGGCGCTCAAGTGGCCCCTGTCATCCTGGATTTACAGTCTAGTTCAGGGACAGAAAATGCAGAGCTGCAGATGAGCCTGAAGAGGGTGCACTGGGGGGGGGGGTAACAGGTGGGAGGGAAGCACCTAACCAGAAGCAGTGAGGATTGCCTGAACAATGAAGGGGTGTTAAATGGAGGAGGGGCACCTCTAAGCATACTAACCTAGCAATGAGAAGAATCGGGCGCCTGGTATGGTTTGTAAAGGCAATCAGATTATCTGTGCCTTAGCCATACGTAGGCATTTTTTTTATCTTAACTCGGGGTTTTGACCTTCTACAAGGAGGTGACATGACCGGATTTGCCTTTTAGAAAGTTGACTGTGTTCTGGAATGTGAGAGTGTACAGAAACCAGAAGGGGTCATTGAGTGACCCATAAGAGAGATGGTGTGATAGCCTGGGCCCAGGAAGGTCAAAGGCAAAGACATGGTGGATTGGATGTGCAGATCCCAGGCTGACCTGGTTTCTGACTTTACAGCTACTTTTGAGTGGTGGGGAACCAGGAAGAACCTGCTTTGTACATGTTTATAAAGTTGAAAGAACTCGAGCCGGGCGTGGTGGCACACGCCTTTAATCCCAGCACTCGGGAGGCATAGGTAGGAGGATCACCATGAGTTCAAGGCTACCATGAGACTACATAGTGAATTCCAGGTCAGCCTGGGCTAGAGTGAGACCCTACCTCGAAAAACCAAAAAAAAAAAAAAAAAAGTTGAAAGAACTTAAAAGTTTTGGCTGCAGCATCATGACACCATTCATTATTGGTATCTGGAGTGTTACTGGCATAGGCAAGAGCCGATAGCTGGATGGGTCTTCAGATCCAGAAAGACAAAGCAAGCTGAATGTAAGGCGCCCTGTCTGGCATGAGCTCCTCTCTGCAGGGCTCCAGGACCAGAGCTTAATTTGGCCATGGCCAGTAATGTCTCTTTGGTTTTAAAGGGGAAAAAGAACCTAGATATTTCTTAGTGAAAATAAAACAAAAAATTTCTCTTTTCTTTCCTATCCCTTCAACATTGGCCACTTTTGTTAATTGTCTTAATTGATAGCATTGTGATTTTGTAACAATTTGGAATGGATTTATTAATATTTTTAGTTTGGGAAACAAATACAGCTCCAGATAGTGAGTTATAATTCTTTGCTTTATTTAGATTTGAATGTTTGTATATCTGTGACAACTTGGAGCTTGGAACCATGGTTGAATATGCTTATCCCCCTCAGTGCTTGGATGACTCCCCTCGGATCTGAAACGAAATCCACAGATTGCTCTCAAAATCAGGAATGCATGTCGCGTTAGACCTTTTATTTCACTGGAGTAGTAACTAAATTGAAATTTCCGTTTATTTTCATTGACGCTATGACTAATTAAGTATGGAATGTCATTGAAGAGACCAGAAGGTTCTATTAGCTCCCTCCTAACATCCATCCATCCATACCTTTGACCTCAGGAGTAAGAATGTTAGTCCATGCATCTGTAGAATGGTTTTGTGTTTGTTTTTGTCTCCTGTAATCTAAGGTGTAGCCAAGGATGGCCTTTAATTCCTGAACCTCCAGCCTCAACCTCCCAAGTGAGATTAAAGGTGTGCAATGCTGGGGACATGTTTGCTGCTAAACCAGCATTCTACCACTAAGCTATATCACCAGCCCAAGAGTGCTTTGAAGAGCCATACAAAAAAAATAGGGTTATCATGTGACTTAGAAATGTTTTATTAAAATACTTATTGATCTCGGGAGGCAGAGGTAGGATGGCTGTGAGTTCAAGGCCACCCTGAGACTACATGGTGAATTCCAGGTCAGTCTGAGCCAGACAGAGAGACCCTACCTGGAAAAAATATTAATAATAAGTAATAACAACAATCCCTTCCCTCCCAATATGTTTATCGTTAGCTGGGCATGGTGGCACACACCTTTAATCCCGGTGTTTGGGAGGCAGAGTTAAGAGGATTGCTGTGAGTTCAAGGCCAGCCTGGGACTACAGAGTGAGCTCCAGGTCAGCTTGAGCTAGAGTGAGACCCTACCTTGACAAAACAAAACAAAACAAAATAATAATATTTTTAAAATGTACATCATTTTTTCCAGATATTTTTATTTATTTTATTTATATATTTATTTGAGAGAGAGAGAAAGAAGCAGACAGAAAGAAGCTGAGTATAGGTGCACCAGGGCCTCTAGCCACTGCAAATGAACTCCAGACAAATGCATCACTTGGTACATCTGGCTTTCCATGGGTACTGGGGCATTGAACTTAGGTCATCAGGCTTTGCAAGAAAGTGCCTTTAACTATCTCTCCAGCCCCTACATCATTTTTGCAAATAAAAAAATTCAAAAAAGCCCTAAAAAATCTCTGCCAATCGTGGTGGCTCACACCTGGAATCCCAGCACTGTTACCTAAAGCCTGTCAGCTAGAACTTTTCTGTTCCAGGTATAGTTTTTCTCCACGACCTTCACAGGGAAAGACCAACATGAATGGTTTGATAAAAGCACTCTGTCACCTTCTGGTAGGTTCTAGTTGTTAAGATTTCCTTATAGCTCACATGGGTTACTTCCTGTGTTTCAACCTAGTCCTGGGCCATTGCACGCCTGGAGTTAGGTTGGAGAACAAAGTAACCTTGGCATTGCTGGTGAGTTCTCGGTGTAGAAGGGAAGGGGAGTGTGCAGCCACAGATCAGAGTGTTGTGTGCTAAGAGAGACCCTCAAAGCCAAAGGGCTCTGGGAGGACATGATAGTTGAGGGCATTTCTCTTTATTCAGTAAGCCCCATTCTTTACCTTTAAAAATAAAAGAAAGCTTCCATAGTAACATGACCTTTTTAGTCTATTATCTTTAAGACAACAGCTTTTTTAAAAGACAAAATAAAAGATTTCTGATTTTGACACCCCCCCCTTTTTTTTTCCTGAGAAAAGTAAGAATGGATATCACTTGAACAGGGGGGGACTGTATGTACACAGGTCCATTTGGGGGTCTTGCCATCTTTTTTGTTGACTTGAAGTTGCTTCCCACAGCCCAGTTTGCCGGATGGGAAGATAAATTGACATTACTGTGCGCTGGTTGTTTGTGGTCAGGTTTTCACTAAACAAGGGGCAGGTGAGCGAGTGTGTGCCAGCCGGAATGGCCTGTGTTTCCAAGGCCTCCCAGGAAAGAATGGCTTTTCCGTTTTTTTCAGAGTTTTTAAGACAGCAACGTACAACAGACACAAATAGGCCTCTGAAGCCCGAGCTCTTTTTCTGTCCCTTTTCAGAAGACAATTGCCAGTCCAGTCCGTTGCTTGCTTTAAAGCAAGGCTAAGCTGACCATTGTTGAGCTTTTGATATGATCTTGTGTATATTTTCTGGCTAGGCCAATATTTGGAAGGAGATCCACCTCTTGGGTTCCAATTTTTCAAAACTGCTCTCAAAGAACAAAGAATCTATTTTATGAGTGTGTAGCCAGACAGAGCATCCTAGGCCTTGATCACAGACGGGCTCCTAAGCCATCGCTGGGGAGCCGGCTTTGGGGGCTGAGCTAGTATTTTCAATAAGGCTGGTATGAATGACTGTTCTTTGTTTATAAAGTGCAGCATCTTGTGTCAGCTGCTAAGCCATCGCCTAATGACAGTTTGTTTGGCATCTGCTAAAAGCAGTTTGTACCTGGTATTTGAGTTGGAAAGAGAATGTAAATAAATGAATTGCTTTTTTATCATTGAGAATTTAAA
Organism: Zapus hudsonius; assembly: GCA_004024765.1. NCBI lineage: Eukaryota > Metazoa > Chordata > Mammalia > Rodentia > Dipodidae > Zapus > Zapus hudsonius. The sequence goes on along the minus strand of PVHP010002813.1, from coordinate 65,356 downwards.
ATCAGCTGCTGACCTGCTATATCGTGTGTCCGTGAGTTTCTAACTGTGGACGGACGGCTCCCTGCTTCCAGCCATGCAGCCCCCCCCCATTGACATCCACTCCTCGCCCACCTTACTGCACCTTGTAGAGCCCACCTCTGCCTGTCATGATATTTGCTTCTTGTTTGTTTGTGCCCTGGCTGCACAGCGGGAGACCAAGCAACTTCAAGAAAATGAAACTGAAAAAAAAAAAAGTCATTTCCTTCTCGAACAAACTTTTAAATTCTTGCTTGATTGACAGGTAATAGGGGATGGTGTGATGGGCCACCTCTCAGTGGGTGATCTGGACAGGTGTCTCTGGTTGGCTCTCTGATCCTATAGACAAGAGCCTGCCTGCCTACCTGTGAGGGCAAGGAGCTGGGGTGGTGTGTGCTTGTGTGTACTTGGCTTTGTGCCTAGCCCTTCAGGTTCTGCTTGCAACTAAGTTGAAAAAGTTTTTTAAGTTTCCCCATCCCATGATGAACATTCTTTTTCCTCCAACTAAACAGCCCAGTGAAGCCTCCAATAAATAGATTTTTTTTTTCCGAGATAGGGTCTTGCTCTGGCCCAGGCTGACTTGGAATTCACTATGTAGTCTCAGGCTGGCCTCAAACTAATGGCCATCGATCCTCCTACCTCTGCCTCCCCAGTGCTGAATTAAAAGTGTTCCCCACCATGCCCAGCAAGCTCTAGTAAATAGATTTTTGTCTCACTTTTTCTCCTTTTGTCCCCACTAAGAATATTGTCTGCAGGCCTCCAGCATTTCAAGTGCCTGCTGTGCCAGGGTTTAGGTCCTGGAGATACCCTGGTGAACAGAAAGGCCTTCCCTCTAAGGGATTGGATTACCTCCCTCTTCTTATGGTGGCAGACCAATAAGAGACATCTCTTAGGCGTGTCTGCTTTCTGTGCCCATGCTTTGTCCTCCCTCAGTGGCCAGAAGCCAAGGACTCTCCAGAGTCTGCAGGGAGGGATGTCTTCCTCAGCCCCCTCCTTGGGGGAAAAAGACCTGTTTCAGAAAGCGTAGTGACAGTCATGGGGGAGACAGATATCTGCTATATTTTCATTGAGCTATCCACGAGATAGTTAATGTTTTATTTTATTTTTTTTCGGTTTTTTGAGGTAGGGTCTCTCACTCTAGCCCAGGCTGACCTGAAATTCACTATGTAGTCTCAGGGTGGCCTCGAATTCATGGCGATCCTCTTACCTCTGCCTCCCGAGTGCTGGGAAGTTATGTTTTATTCTTTAACTTATTATTGGGTGAAGAGTTCAAAGTCATTGGGTCAAGTGACGAGTGGGCAGAATGTGATGGGATTTTGGGTTTTTCTTTGTGCTGAACTTGGAGGCAACGCAAAACATGGACTTGGCAGTGAGCTTTCTCCGAGACCTTGTTTCCACAGGGATCATGTGCATATGCCATGGCACTGCCAGGCCCCTTTAGACACCTCCATTGCTTCTCTGGTGCTGGGCTTCTGGGCAGTGCTGGCCTGTGGGGCTGTGGCTGCACCAGATCCCGCTTTGCTCTTGGTGTTCCTGGAGGGATCGATGGATCGATTGGTAAGAGCTCAGAACATAGATCTCTCACTGGGATCTGTCTTCATGAACTAGATCACGGTGTCTGTTAGTGTTCTCATTAAGGTGCTGCCTTACATAACGAAGGGTGTTGCTACTGGGTGCTGAGGTATTTGCTTACATAATGCATGGCTGCTTGGGTGAGCCTCTTAAATGGGCCTTAGACAGGGAGGTGGGGTAGTATAAGAACCTGGCTGCGCAGGGCAGTGTGGACGTAGTATGAAGACGAGGCAGCAAATGTATGAGGATTTGGGTGTGTTCAAGGCCTACAGAGTGAGTTCCTGGTCAGCCTGGGCTAGAGTAAGACCCAACCTTAAAAAGTATGAAGATTCAAACAGATCAACTGTAAGAAAGGACCTGTGGTGCTACATGGTCAAGCGTTCACAGGTGAAATGATATTCGATAGTCTAAAATATACACAAAACAAAATGCTTTTTTAGCTATAGAAAAAGTAGGTGAAAGAAGAAGCTAGAGAGTTAGTGGTATCAAAAGCAAGAAGCACGTGGTGACTCAGTGTACCCTCTCACCCTTCATTGGAAAGGCTTGTACATTTACAAAGACAATAGTGCACTCCAGGTGGGCAGTGAGTTGAGTGTGCAGGCCTGTCATTTCCCACATTTTGTGAGCCTGAAACTAAATCCACTACAGCATGTAAATCACCGTCTTCACCTCGTCCCTTCTGTCTTTTATGGGATCCTGAGTTTATATGGATAATTAACCACATATTTCAGTGAACTAAATCCTTGCTGAAGTATGCGTGGCACACCTTGTAAAGCTAAAATCAGCCCTTACAGGATCAAGATTCCACAAGGTTATAAGATAAAGAGAAAGTGACCTTGAATGAGAATTTATTTTGCCTACCTTGGGATAGGGAGAGGAAGGGGTGGATTGTTTGTGTTTCCAAAAAGCAGAAATCCTTTGATTTTATTCCTCTCCTTATACTGTGTTGTGTCTGGGAATTCTAGTTTAATTCCCATAGTTAATCCCAGTGTGGAAGAAGTTGACTGCCCACTTATAGTCATGCACGAGAAGGTGTTGAAAGTTACAGAGGGTGACATGGGAGGAGTATTTTCAGACTGTTAGCAGACCAGAAAGTGCCCATCAGGGTTGCTGTGCCACACGGGCCTGGCCCTGGCAGAAGCTGGGGAAACATTGATTGTCTCAGCACGCCCTGTTCCCAGCCAGGCTGGAAGCCCAGGAACCTTCTTTAATGTGAACGCTCAGAGAGTTCCCTTCTGGTTCTAGGGTTGTGATTTTCTCTGATCATAAGCAAGCGCACAAACAGGACTGGTTTGTCTGCTTTTGTATTTGTTAAGCAGTCTTGGTCTGACAGGAAGTGGGTCTGGGGGCAGGAAGTGGCTTTCAGAGGCAGAAAGAGCTATTGAGAAGGACTTGAGATTTCATTACATGCTCTTGAAGTTAAGAGAAAGTCTGTACTCGTATGACACACACACGTATATATAATTTTACTTAATTTTTATCCTAGAATTTAGAAATACAAACTTCTCAGCCCAAAAGTTTTAAAGATACAGCTTTAAGATTTAAAGATACAGCCTTAGGAATAACATTTCTTTAAGGGCTGTACAAATATAAGCACTTTAAAATTTTTGTTTATTTGTACTTGTGTATGCAAATGCCAGTCTTTGTTGTACACGGGTAGCTAGGGAATTGAACCATAGGCCAGCAGTACTTGTAAGCAAGTACCTTTAACCACTGGAGCCTTCTCCCCTGCCTCAAACATAAGTAGTTTAGATTGTCAGTTTCAAAAGTTGTGTCTTGGTTTCCATTTCCTCAACCATTCTATGGAGGTCACCAAGCCAGGCGTGGTGGCACCACTGCTCAGGACGATGGGGTTTTTGAGGGCAGCCTGGGTATTTTAGAGAGCTTCATCTGAAATTGAAAAAGACAAAAAAAATCATGAAGCCGGGCGTGGTGGCGCACGCCTTTAATCCCAGCACTCGGGAGGCAGAGGTAGGAGGATTGCTGTGAGTTCAAGGCCACCCTGAGACTACACAGTGAATTCCAGGTCAGCCTGGACTAGAGTGAGACCCTACCTCGAAAAACCAAAAAAAAAAAAAAAAAAAAAATCATGAGACTAAGTAAGATAGCCTTACTTGACGCCATACCTGTTCAGTCACCTATGGTCACGTTCAAGGTGCGGTGTGGTAACCTTGCCATGTGGAAGTTCTGGGCAGTTCTGAGACCCAGCCTTCCTGTCAGCTTGGTCCCTTCAATGTCAACTATGCATTATGAATTTAGTGTTCACGTCTTAGCCTGGTGTTGGTGGAATAGTGAGAAAAGGGAAGTGATGGCATGACGTGTTCATGTTCATAGGTGAAGTTACACAGTGAGTTCCTCAGTGCTTTTTGGCCTCTGTAAAATGGGTGGTGCCTTCTGAGTTCATAGAAAACCGGATCAGACTGGCTACCCAATGTCAAGGACTTACAAGATCTAGGTATTAGTTCTTTAAACACAGAAACAATCTTGTCCTTGTCAAAAAAAAAAAAAAAGAGGCTGGAGCAATAGTTTGGGGTTAAAGGCAAAGCCTAACCGGCCTGTGTTCAATTCCCAGAAGCACAAAGTGACACCTCTGTGCGGATTTCCTTTGTAGTGGCAGGTGACCCTGGCATGCCCTTGTCCTTGTCAAGTGCTGAAGTGGACTAGAAGATTACTAGAAGTATGCAAGCATCTGAGAACTTGTGGTTATAAGGTTTGTAAGTATTCAGTAGGAGCAAAGCAGAAATGCATCATCGATTAAAAAAAACTAAACAAAGAATTGTTGGATTGGGTAAACTTCCATTTTGCCTCCCCTGCTAGCAGTTACCATTTGGAGCAGTGACTATCCAAAGGCCTCTTTTTATTTGGCTAAAATTTATAATCACATTTTCCAAAATTAAGTAAGGACCCTGCCTTAAAGTGAAATGGGAATCTTTGGGATTGGTTCCTTTGACTTTGACCTCTAAGGTTACCACATTGCTTTTTATGAGTGATTAGCACCTGGGCAAATACTTAACTGAGGGCTTTTTAACACCTCTCTCAAGAGAAGGGAGCGGGGAGCAGAATTGTTTGAATTCCGAAGGTGCTGGGTTGTGGTGGGTTAAGTCTTGATGTAAGTCTACATACAGTCAGGATTTTGGTCAATTCATCCGCTGGCTACATCAGTGCACACATAGGCAACCTTGAACTGTCCTGCTGGTTAACTTTCTTGGCAGTGGAGGTCTGCAGTTTTTTTGGTTTTTCGAGGTAGGGTCTCACTCTAGCCCAGGCTGACCTGGAATTCACTCTGTAGTCTCAGGCTGGCCTCGAACTCACGGAGATCCTTCCTACCTCTGCCTCCCGAGTGCTGGGATTAAAGGCGCGCACCACCATGCCCGGTGGAGGTCTGTAGTTCTGTCACAGGCACTGAGCTCCAAGAGTGGCCTGCTCTCAGGACTCTGCCACCACGTCCATTTCTCAGTGACTTTATATTCCTAGGGAAGGAACCGAAGGCCTGCACCCTGTCCCTCTGTGGGTGGCTGTCTGGTGGCTGCTCACTTGTGTGACAATTAGATGTTTGTCAGCTCTGACATTTGATAGTGTTATTCTAATTACTACCTAGGCAATACAAGACTCATGTATATATCCAGTATAGTATAATTTTATGGAAATCGTACCATAATAGGAGAATGTAACCCATGTATTTCTTGGCTTGCTGGGCTAGAAACCAAATGATATACAAGTCAATAAGAGACTCGCCTGACAGTTTTTGTTGTAATTATTGGCTTTTTGCACCTGACAGTTTTCCCAAGTGCATTGGTCAAGCTGCTTCTGTCATCTTAAGGACACTGTCCAATGATAACCAGTTGTCACTTAGAGGGACAGAGAGGTTGGTACAAAGGAATATCAATCAGCCTGATCGTCTTCGACCATTGCTCTGAAGATTTGCTACAGGGCCATTTCACTTGGACTGTGTACGTGTCCTGTTATTTCCACATCCTCGGCACCTCAAGACTGCTCAGGAAGTCTGGCAGTAAAAGCTGCAGCTTATTATGGGAGATGCTCCGTCTGTAAAGTGCTTGCTCTGCTTGGGTCCCCAGCACCACGTGCAATGATGAGCATCAGGGCTCACACCTGTAATCCCGAGCTGCGTTGGAAGAGACAGGTGGATTCCTAGAGCTTACTGGCTAGCTAGGTCTGAGTCAGTGTGCTCTCTGGGTTCAGAAGTGAGGGACCCTGTCTCAAAACATAAGGTGGAGAAGGGGCTCAGTGGGTAAGAACACTTGCACAAGCATGAGGAACTCAGTTCCACCCCAGCACCCACATAAACAGCCAGGCATGGGCATACACACCTGTGACCCCAGGGCTGAGGGGGGCAGAAACAGGAGGACCACTGAGGCTTCCGGTCAGTGAGTCTAACTGAAAAGTGGTGGGAGGCTCAGTGAGAGACCCAGGCTCGAGGAAATAGGCCAAAGAGCCACAGATGAGGACACTTGACGTCCTCCTCTGACTTCAGCATGTGTGCACACCACACACACACTAATACTACTACATTGGTGGGGGGGGGGGAAGTCAGATGGTGAGTGATTGAGGAGGATGCCCACCATTGACCTGGTCTCCACGCACGTACACAGCATTGTCCCCACACACATAGACAGACAGGCATTCACCCAAGCACAAAAGAGCAACGTCTTCAAGGTGTGTCTGTGGAATTTCTCCTGGCTCAGTCTACCTGTGTGCTTGGTGACATACAGCTGTAGGTGGGAGGCTTAGGGAAGAGCCACTGATGCCAACTGTTGATAGACAAGCCTGTGGGTGCCTTTGCCAACCACAGTACCAGGTGGATGTTGTAACTGGTGTGTATATGGACTTCATTAAGTCAACAATCCTGTTGTAAGGATTACAGATTATGTTACTTCTGTGTTTTGATACTTAATGAACAGTTCTGGCATAGTTGTTTTTTGGCCCCCTCTTCAAGAATCACACAGTGGGAGGTTTCTAAAAAAATGGATGTTCCAACCCTGTGCTTAGTAGAAACCATAACAGTGTAAAACGTGATCCTAACTATTTCCATTGCTGTTGTTAGCATCATTATTTTGGAGGCAGGGTCTTATTCCAGCCTAGGCTGACCTGGAATTCACTCTTATTTTATTTTAAAATATTTTATTTATTCATTTTCAAGCGGAGAGAGAGAGAGAGAGAGAGAGAGAGAGAGAGAGAGAGAGAGAGAGAGAGAGAGAGAGAACCAGGGCCACCACCTTGTGGGTCTGGCTTATGTGGGTCCTGGGTAATTGAACCCTGGGCCTTAGGCACTGGAGGCAAGTGCCTTAACCGCTGAGCCATCTCTCCAGCCCAGAATTCACTCTTCTAAACTAGGTTGGCCTAGAACTCCTGGTGAGCCTCTTACCTCAGCCTCTTGGGTTCTGAGATTAAAGGCGAGGGCCCATCCTGCACATTGCGGTTTATTTTATATAGAATTTAGATGCTTAGATGAGCTGTTGTTACTGGGAGCAGCATTGCAGCCATAAGAAAGGCAGGTACACCATTTTGTGTACAGGTAAAAACAGTTATTTTTTTAGGAAGTAGCCACTGGTGGGACCTGGGGAGACAGCTCCAGATAGCTCAGTGGTTTAAGGTGAACGGTTGCAAAACTTGCAGGCCTGGGTTCAATTCCCCAGCCACCCAGGTAGCAGCAAGAGTGCCCTGCCTGTCCACACACAGAAAGATGTAAAAACTTATTAAAATAATTAGCCATAGGCATGGAGGGGGAAGAGCCTTTAAAAAAAATTATTATTTTTTGTAATCCACAGTCTACTTGCCCCTGGGGCTTGGGCTAGGTGTCTGCATTCCTGCACTAAGTCAGCGAAGGCTTGCTGGGTCACTGGTAATGTTTTACAGAAGTTGGTTAATGTTAGCATGTGTGGAAAATGACCATGGTGTGTCCTAGCAGATGCTGTGACATAGTGTTTGTATCTCAGAGACTAGAAGAGGGTCAGGAGTCACAGGGCAGACGAGGGCCCATCTGTTAGGGGTTTCATGAAAGAAACAAGTCCTCTGGGACCAGCGCGTGGAGATGGAGGACAGACTTCCACATCATCAATAGAGAAAGGCCGAGTCTTGGAGGAAAGGTCTCTGGTGTTCACAGTCAGGCTCCTTCCCATGAGCACTGGTGGTTACTGACCTCATCCTGAAGTTAGTGAAGTTCAACCTTGTCCCAACTGCTGATTGCAGCCCAGGTCCAGGGAATGATTTTCTTAGGAGCTCACTGGGTGCTTCTTCTCAGGCTCCAGTTAGGCACACAGCTGAGCAGGACCAGGTGACAGGTGTGGCTGGCGATGGGGAAGCATGTGGCCCAAGATGCCTCCTCCTGCCAGACTTCATAGAGCATGTGTGGATTTGCCTGTGTCTTCAGCAGGAGCAGTGTCCGTGCAGGCGGGTGATCTCTTAATCCTAGAAAATCTCAAATAAAAGGAGCATTCATTAACAATAACAACCAAAAAAAAAAAAGTTAAATCGAGTTGAGTACTGAGTATGGTGTGCTCAGCACCATTGGGGTTAGATGCAGACCAGCTAAGTAAGTCCTTACTTCTGTCCAGGGAGGGGCAGGGGCTGTTAGGGAGGGTGCTGGGAGAGCCTTACTTCTTAGCCAACTAACAGGGCTAGCATGGCTGCCAGGCTCAAAGGAGAGACTTGGGAGCCGAGTTGGGAGTGGGTCCTACCTTCATTTAGAGTTTAAAACAAAACAAAAAGCAATACTCTCAATGAAATGTTTAGGGTTTTTTGTTTGTTTTGTGGAGGGAAGGTTTTGAAACAAGGTCTCACTCTAGCCCAGGCTAACCTAGAATTCATGATGTAGTCTCAGGCTGGTCTTGAACTCCTGGTGATCCTCCTACCTTACCTCTGCCTCTGCCTGTGCAGGGATTAAAGGTGTGGACCACTATGACGGGCCCAAATGTTTCGTTTTTAAAGTTAATTTCTTTTCTTTTATCTTTGTCCCTCTAGAGATTTTGTTTTGTTTTGTTTTGTTTTTCGAGGTAGGGTCTCACTCTAGTCCAGGCTGACCTGGAATTCACTCTGTAGTCTCAGGGTGGCCTTGAACTCACAGTAATCCTCCTACCTCTGCCTCCTGAGTGCTGGGATTAAAGGTGTGCACCACCACGCCCAGCTGATTTTGTTTTATTATTAACAAATTGACCCTATGTACTCTACTCTGGGGGACATTGCTTTTCAGCTGTTTATTTAAAGCCACTATAGCAACAGAGGGAGAAAGTTAATGAGTAAAATGTTTACTCCGTGGCCATCAACTACATTCAACAAAAGAGATGTATCCATACAGTGGAATATTATATGTCGATACAAAATGAACAGTGTTGATATATATATATATATATATATATATATATATATATATATATATAGATAGATAGATAGATAGATAGATAGATAGATATAACATAGATGAACTTGAAAATACTATGCTTAGCGACAATAGCCAGTCACACATTAAAAAAAAATCACGTATTAGATTTGCCTTATCTGGAATGTCCAGAGTAAGCAGGCAACTCCATAGAGCCAGCAAACAGGTTGGTTGCTGGGATTTGGAGTTTAAGAATAAGGGGGACACTAAGTTTCTTTGGGAGGTGGCAGATATTCTATAATTAGCTGGGTGTGGCTATGAAAGCCTGTGATCCCAGAATTTGAGTGGCTGAGGCAGGATTGTGAGTTGGAGGCCAATTGGGCTACCACATAGCAAAACATTTTCAAAAAGAAAGAAGAAAGAAAAGGAAAAAATCTTGTTCTAGTCAGCCACAAGCTGCTGGGATGAACCTCCAAACCAGGCACAGTTATGGGAGGAAAAGATTTATTGAAGCTTCAGATCCAGGGGAAGTTCCATAATGGCGAAAGAGGCTGGCCCCCTTTCACATGTCCAAGACAGAGAGAAACCCCTCACCACCAACACACACAGAACAGCAAAAGGGGAGGGATTTTCCCCCTTTATACATCCTTAGGGTGGGGTCTTGCAACCCTATCCCAGACTTGTTAGTATCCTGAGTCTCTGGAATTTCCTTCCAGCACTGCCCTCCCAGGAAGGGATGTTCACTTCTAGCTCTCCTGACCTTTTTTACATCCTGCCCCCTACTGAGAGGCTGTCTTCCTGTAAACATCCTCAGAGGCCCACCCAAGATTACTAAAAAGGTCAAGTTGACAACAAAACTTAACCATCACAAATCTAAAGTGTTTGTTGAATATATAACAGATACTGAGCATTGCAAGTGGATGAATTTGATGATAGGGAAATTTTGTTCCACAAAGCTGTTATAAGATAGCACACTAATGACTCAGCATGAAAATCCATCTAGTATTGTCTTAATTATTCAATTGAGAGAGCTGAGTGAAAGCATGTGTAATTCGCCCTGAGTGGCTTCCCAGTCACACTCCCTTTTGTGGGTGAGCCGAATCCACTTCCTATCAGGATGATTCTGAGCACTCAAAAGGCCTTATCCAAATATTTGAAGGCTCTTACAAGTTGCTGAAGTGGCACCTGCAGAAGAGGACTGGAACGCTGGAAAACAGCACTGACATTTTAACCGATGGGGAAGGTCAGGCTCCCTGGTAATCGGGCTGATTGGCTAGTTCCTGAGTGGAGAAGGGAATACAGGAGTGATAAGGTGGGGGAAATCTTATCAGCAAACCCACTGCCTGAAATTCAAACATTCAAATGCTACTATTGAATTTCCTTTCTGCTCCCAGTGGCTTTCTTGATTCTTGGATATAGAAGGAAATCACTGCTAGAACCTCAAAGGTTGTCACTTGCCTGTAAATTTGTGAAGCAATCAGTCTAGGACTTGTCCCTTCTTCCGGAGCTCATGTCAAAAGTTTGTGCTTATTCTGTAAAAATGGGGGTAGTGGGCTTGGGAAAGATGGGTCAGTGGTTTAAGGTTCTAAGTATAAAGGCTTTCAGGAGGTAGTGGTATTTTCCCGAGGAAGCTGGAATGAGAGAAATTTATTTACCAAATCATGGGAAAGAGAGGTAATTTGACATAGGCCAAAACTCAGCAGTGACACAGGGTTAGAATAAGACAAGGTTTCACTTGTCACATCAGTCTGTTTTATTCCTCAGACCCTTGGAAGGCATTTTAGGTAGCACTTTGGTAATGCAACTGGAGAGACCTAGAACTCATGTTTTTCTAAGTGTATTCTGAGAAACCTTACTGCTTCGAGATGTTCCTTAGAAAAGCATCCCTGGACAGGAGGGCTTGGGAAGTCTGGCCTGGGCCTTCATGGGATTTCATGGTTTGCACCCAGTTACACAAAGAAAAAAGAAAAGTCGGGCGTGGTACTTGGGAGGCAGAGGTAGGAGGATCGCTGTGAGTTCAAGGCCACCCTGAGACTACAGAGTGAATTCCAGGTCAGCCTGAACTAGAGTGAGACCCTTACCTTGAAAAACCAAACCAAACAAACAAAAAACCACAAAGAAAAAAGAAGACTCATACCTATAAACCTTAAAACAAGGCCCAGCCCCTGTCTATCCCCCTTCTCTTCAGAGTCTGAATAACTTCCCCAAGAACCACACAGCCACTGACTTGGAATGATGCCAGAAGCCACACAAGCCAGACTTTTAAAATTTTATTTCATTTTATTTTTATTCTTTTGGATTTTCGAGGTTGGGTCTCACTCTACCCCAGGCTGACCAGGGTGATCTAGAATTCACTATTTAGTCTCAGAGTGGCCTTGAACTCACAGTGATCCTCCTACCTCTGCCTCCTGAGTGCTGGGACTAAAGGTGTGCACCACCACACCCGACTTAAGCCAGACATTAAAAGATGCAGAATTGGTGAATCTTCACCCGCACAGAGGTCTCCAGCTACTGCAAGAAGGCATGGTGCTTCTGTCCCCATTGCTGCAGTGCTGGAGGGACCAGCAGAGGAGTTTAACAGGGCGAACCACTCCTGGCTTATTAAAGACAAGCCAAGTTGGGTAATAGGCCTCTAACCTATGTGGCACACAGAACCGCACAGTGTCTGCCTGCACAGTTCATTCCCTGCTAGAAAAATGAGAACAGGTGTCCATGAACACTGGCTTCTACCAGCATTCTAGTTTTCTCTTCATGGTCAGGCGATGTTATTGGCCATGCTCTGTCCCGTTTGCATGTGTCCCTAGAAGCCAGGGCATCTCACATCCCCACCATTCACCCTGGACCAGCCCTGGCCAGCTTCGCACCTGACTTGCAGCTACAATCTAAGGCCACACCCTCCTCATGCAGTCATGTGACTGAGGGCCACAGTGCCTCTGCTTGGGGTCCTCAGTTCTTGACACCCTTGCTCTTGCCAGTGTTCCTTCCAGTGACGCCCACATTTGGCCTGTGCTCAGAAGCACTGGAGTGACTATTAAGAATACGGATCCATGAACCAGACATGGAGGCTCACCCTTGTATGTAATCTCAGCACTCAGGAGATCAAGGCAAAGAGGGTTGTGAGTTCAGACCAATCTAGGCTATGAAGCTAGACTCTGTCTCAACAAATCAAAACAGGAAAAGAATTACAGGTTTCTGAACCCAGAGGAGACACTCAGGAGTTGGAAAGCACTCTGGAGTGGTGATTAGAAGTTGAAGTCAGGAACCTCTGGGGTGGCGTATCCGTGGAAGTCAGCCCAAGGCAGGTGCCTGGTTGGTGTTTTAGACTGAGCATGGGAGGGCCTGCCAGCAGGACCAGAGCTATGGAACATAGGAGCAAAGCTGTTACACCCACCAGTGTGTGGGCTATGGTAGGTGTGAGCTGAGCTAGCCAGAATGCAAACAATGGTCCACAAAGCTTTGCTAAGCCAAGGGTAGATCGGGTCCATGCCAGCCAGCTGCCCGCTCGCTTGGACAAAGATAAAAATTGAGTTTAATCCTGATACTAAAGAATATGTGTCCTACAAATACGTGTGTGTGTGTGTGTGTGTGTGTGTGTGTGTGTGTGTGTGTATACGCTCATGAGCGCAGGCCCGGGTCTCTTGCTGCTGCAAAGGAACACCTATTTGGCTTTTTATGTGGGTGGATGGAGAATTGAACCTAGGCCAGCAGGTGTGCCAGCAGGCGCCTTTAACCACTGAACTATCTCCCTAGATCCCTGTTTTTTTTTTTTTGTTTTTTTTTTTTTATTTATTTACTAGAGAGAGAGGTGGGCAGATAGTGAACGGACATGCCAGGGCCTCTGGCCACTGCAACTGAACTCCAGATGCTGCTAGACAAGTGCTTTAAGCTCCGTCCCAGCCCTTCAGTTCTGCTTCTGACAGTGTGAGGTTAGGGAAATCACGACAGTGAAAATCACATGGTTTGTATTGGGGAGGCAGACATTAAGCCTGTGGACCTCTGTTCTTTGTGGGATCATGACGTCAGGACCATGACACCCTCCTTTATTTCTGCGGCACTGGTATAATTCAGCAATCTGAATCCAGGTCCTCAGAATTCATTGAAAACCACCGCTAGGGTCTAGAGAGATGGCTCAGTGGTTAAGACATGAGCATCTGGGACCACCTGAGTTTGATCCCAGCAGCCAGGTGAACAGCTGGTCATGCACACCTGTAGCCCCTGTCCTTTAGAAGGCGGACACTAGAGAATTGTTGATGCTCACTGACAGTAAAAATGGCAGGCCTGGCAGGGGTGGTGGTGCACACCTTTAATCCCAGCACTCAAGAGGCAGAGAGAGGTAGGAGGATCACTGTGAGTTAAAGGCCAGCCTGAGACTACAGAGTGAATTCCAAGTCAGCCTGGGCTAGAGTGAGACCCTACCTCGAAAAACAATAACAAAATAAACAAGAGTAAAAAAGGCATGTCTGGGTTGAGTGAGAGACTCCCTCTCAAGGAACCAAGCAGATTAACATAAAGAGTTATTCTCCTCTGGCTTCTACACATGTCCACCAGGGCCTGTATACTTGCACACATGTGAACATACTGTACAAACACCCCATCACACACATGCATGCACCAAAAACAAAACAAAAAAACCCACAATTGCTTACCATGCAAATCTAACACCAAGATAATAAAAACGAAAGCTGGAATTTGCATGTTTCCTTAATTGCTGAAGCCTGATTTCCTCCAAGCCCCCAGCATATGGTTATAATGGTCCTGCTAACCTAGCAAAGGTAAGTCATGATGAAAGTTTATTAAAGATTATAAACTGAACATAATCCTAGCAGTATTTCTCATTTTTTCCCCCTGAGGTAGAGGCTCACTCTAGCCCAGGCTGACCTGGAATTCACTCTGTAGTCTCAGGCTGGCCTCGAACTCATGGCTCTCCTCCTACCTCTGCCTCCTGAGTGCTGGGATTAAAGGTGTGTATCACCACACCCAGCCTAGCAATATTTCTAAACACGGAGCTGTTTACATGTTCTGGACTAAAGCAGTGTGTGCCGTCTTTAATGTAGAGGAATGATGGGAGAGAAGCCCCTCCCTTGCCCATCCAAGAGCTTTGGGAAAGGGCGTGGTCGGGGAGGGGTGCTCTTAGATGGTCCACGTGGGCTCAGGGGCTCTAAGCATTCGCTGGTGCTTGGGATGGTCCTTCAGGGAGATCTCGTGCACTGTCCACATGCCAGTAGCACCCTCAGTGGGGAACACTGGTGGGTCATGACATCCGCAGCAATACCACCCATCACTTAAAGAAAGGCCTTGGTCTGTGGACACAGCATTGGCTTACCTGTCGTACCTGGACTGCTTCAACACACCTATCTCAACCTGATGTAAAGATTGTGGAGATGTGCTGTATAGCACTGTATAGGAATCTCTATGTTATTTTGGTACCTTTAGGGAGGATTCTTTTAAAAAATTATTTATTTGAAATCAGAGAGAGAGAATGAAAAAGGGAATGGACACACTAGGGCCTCTTGCCACTGGAAAGGAACTCCAGATGTTTGCACCACTTTGTGCAGCTGGCTTTCTGTGGGTACTGGGGAATCGAACCTGAGCCAGCAGGCAAGTGTGTTGAACCACGGAATGATCTCCCCAGCTCACCAAGGTTAATATTTAAGTTCACTTACTATGGACTCCTGAGCCTTAACGTCCAACATCAGCAAAAGTATTTATACCCTTCACTTGCTTTTTCAGAGTTGTGTGAACTTTGGCTCAAACATGAAACTGATTAGAATCTTAAGATAGTAGTACAGAGCCAAATGTGGTGGTACATGCTGTAATCCGACCTAGCATTCAAGGCTGAGACTGAGACAGGAGAATTGCCCACGAGTTTGAGGCCATCTTGGTTTAAGAATACGTTTTAAAAATATATTTATTTGCAGAGAGAGAAAGAAAGAATGGTTGCACCAGGGCCTCTAGCTGCTCCAAATGAACTCCAGATGCATGCTCCACCTTGTGCATCTGGCTTTACGTGGGTCCTGGGGAATTGAACTCTGGGTCCTTGGGCTTTGCAGGCAAGCACTGAGCCATCTCCTCAGCCCTGAAAGTACATTTTTAATTACGTAATATGTGCTTTCTTAGTGTGCAGGATGGTTGGTGTCGCCCTTTAACGATAATCGCTGGCTTTGGTTTAGCCTTCCGCCTCACTGCATCGAGTCTGGTCCCTTTTGTTAGTCAATCAGAAAGTGGCTGTGCCTCCTTCTGACCTGAGCCGATCGATTGATAACTCATAGAGAAAGAAAAGTGCATCCGGGCCCTGCTCCCCTCCACATGAGGTTGGCGTGATGTGTCCTCAGTGGCTTCAGTGTGTGTGGTTTGGGCTTGTGACTGGAACCACCTGAGTTTAGAGCCAGCTTTCTGGCCTCCATCTATAGAACAGAGTGAGATTCTTGATTTAGTTTATGCTTCATAATGGCCATTTTTGGAGATAAAAGGAATTATTGCTAGCAGAAAATTAAAACCTTAGGACTTTATATTTTGATATGACTAAATCTTTGAGTCATTAGTCTAAATCTTGCTTTAAGCCTGTGCATGTGGGAAAATGGCTCTTGAAAGTCTGCATGGGGAGTTGGGCCTCTTCTGTTCCAGTGAGCTTTGAGCTTAGAGCATCCTGGACTGACATCAGTTTTCAGTCTAACCTTGGGGGGGTGGATGTTTCATGGGGATGAATTCTGTCTCTGAGGTAGGAAAGAGGATCTCAAGACACCTGTCAAGTGGGCAGAGTCACGGCTGCTGTGTGACCTTGGCATGCATGTCCCTGTCCCTGTGTGAGGGTGTCCTATGCTTAGTGTGTCTGGGTTTCCTCAAGGGAGAAATTGGAAGACTGCCTTAAAATCTGTTTTTCTCTTTGTTTTTAAAACATTAACGTGACAGAAGATGCATTTTAAGGCCTTTCCATCACGTGGACACCTCAGTTCCCTGGGAGCCCACCTTCCTAATACTGTAACTTCCTCCCTTTTGTTAAATAAATCTCATGTTTGCATTGATATTCTTTGTGCCATTTTTCTTGCCATATTTTAAATTTGGAAGCAGTTTTCCTTATTTCTACTTGATACTTAGCATGTTAAATATGTGTGACAGCCTGCCCTGTGTGTTCATATCATTTCTCCAACATCCAGGCAGTTTCTAATGTCACCAAACTGATGGGCACATAGCCCCTCCTCTTTTCCAATTCCTCCAGTGACCTCACCACTGATGTCTCAGGGGCGCTGTGTGCCTCTCCTGGCTGTTGTGGGGGGTCATAAGATTGCGTGAGAAAATGACATCTCCAAAGATTTCTCAGCAAAGCCACTTAGACTTAATTAAGACTTAATTAAGTGTGAGTGCGCTTCCTGAACGTACTGGAGCCACACTCTGCGCTTGGTGAGGCTCTGAGCAGCTGTCTCCCCCCCATTCAGGACTTGTGGCAGGTGTTTTGTGAGTAGCATGAAGACAGGTATCAAACACTGCTAAGTGGCGTTGGACTCCTGTGGAAGATGGAGGAGACCCCTGGAGCAAAGAGAGCACACTTCATGTGATTCTTCGCATTCTGTCTTTCAGATCAACGTCCGCGTGACCACCATGGACGCGGAGCTGGAGTTTGCCATCCAGCCCAACACCACTGGGAAACAGCTTTTTGACCAGGTTGGTCTCTGACCGCGAGAGAAGTCACATCCAAATCACTTTGTTTTCTAAGTGAATTACCTTGGTTTTGGTTTGTTGACCTGAGGCAGTAGACGGAAAGTGTCTTTGAAAACGCAAAGTCCCATTCTATGTCATGGTGATATCATTAAAAAAAAAGTCAGGGTTGGAGAGATGGCTTATTGGTTAAGGTGTTTGCATGCAAAACAAAGCGACCCAAGTTTGATTCCCCAATACCCACATAAAGCCAGATGCTCAGGGTGGCACATGTGTCTGGAGGACCTGGAGTACCCATTGTCTCTCTCCCCTCCCTTTCCTTTCTCTCACTCAAATAAATAAAATATTTTTTAAAGTCAGGGTATTTTTGTTTAATATATACTAGTGATATTAACATATGTTAAATATTGTTTTTCCCCTAGTAGCAGCTGTTTCAAAAACACGTTTGTCTAGCGGATTGGTCTTCCCCAAAGTGGGGCACACTGCATTATTTGGCATTGGTTTATAGCTTTGTGTCATGGGTCAGCACACTTTTTCTGCACAGGCCCAGCTAGTAAATACTTTAGGCTTGCAGACCATGTAGTCTGTGGCATAACTGTTCAGTCTTGCCATTGGAGTGAGCACGATGGAGTGAGCTTGATGATTTTCAAATAAAACCATATGGGACACTAAATTGTTTTTTGGTTTTTCAAGGTAGGGTCTCGCTCTAGTCCAGGCTGACCTGGAATTCACTCTGTAGTCTCAGGGTGGCCTTGAACTCATAGCAATCCTCCTACCTCTGCCTCCTGAGTGCTGGGATTAAAGGCTTGTATGCCACCATGCCCGGCTGGGACACAGAATTTTTGAGAGATTTCCCCAAACCATTTAAAGCAATAGAAACCCATTCTTATCTTGGAGGCTGCACGGTCATCAGACTAGCTTTGGCCCACAGGCTGGAGCTGGCTGCCTCTGCTTTATTTAGAAACCTCTTCTGTGGTTCAGACAGGACTGGCTTTGCAAATATGAGCCCCGTGACGTGGGCGTGGTGGTGCCTGTCAGTCACCTTGGACTGTTCCAAATG
Source organism: Zapus hudsonius (assembly GCA_004024765.1). NCBI lineage: Eukaryota > Metazoa > Chordata > Mammalia > Rodentia > Dipodidae > Zapus > Zapus hudsonius. The sequence continues at coordinate 47,723 of PVHP010002813.1, read as the reverse complement.
CATCACTCTGTGGTCTGGGTGTTTCTTTCGTGATACTGTTCCTAACAAAACAGTTGTATGCGGTCTACTCCAATAGCCAGGCCGAACAGCAGATGACTTGGTTTTGGTGAGCAATTTTTCCAACATGTTTTTAATGACCCTCAGATGAAATCGGGTGATGCCTAGGAAACCTTGTCCCTTCTGGCTTGCTTTCTTTTTCAAAAATATTTTTATTTATTCATTTATAAGCACACACACACACACACACACACACAGAGAGAGAGAGAGAGAGAGAGAGAGAGAGAGAGAGAGAGAGAGAGAGAGAGAGAGAGAGAATATTGGCATGCCAGGGCCTCCAGCCACTGCAAATGGACTTCAGATGCATGTGCCACTTTGTGCATCTGGCTTTACATGGGTATTGGGGAATCAGACTCTGGTCTTTAGACTCTAGGCAAGCACCTAACCACTAAGCCATTTCTCCAGTCCCTTGCTTTCTTTTTATTCTCTACCTAACTTCGTGGACTAAATGGGTCCAGACAGTGGAAAGGAGTATGTCCAGAATTCCAGTGTGGTTCTAGCCAGCAGCTTGGATCACTGGTTGACATCCACACCTCACCTTTGATATCCTGGCTCTCACTCAGATGGGCTGAGGCTCTTTCTGGAGGTGGCTGAGCAGGTGCACCCTCATGTCTGCACCTCCCAAGGCAAATGGCAGAGATGAGTAAGAACAGTGAATCACCTTGAAGCCTCTGATACCTTTGAAACAATTCCAAGTTCCAGAGAGCAGAATACACTTTACTGGGCTAAGTAAGTTCTGCATGGGGACAAGGGTCCAGAGGCACAAACCAGAGATGAGTCACAGGCACTTAAGCCAGAACCTGCCTTCCTGAGCTGCCCTGACCACAGCAGTGCTCTGCGTTCAACACTAAACCTGGAAATGAGAGAGCACTTGTGACGGGGAGACCTGGGAGCACCCTTCATGACTCCTCCACCTCCTCTGGCTAGTGCACAGGGTGATGCCAGGGTGCTCTGCAGCAGAGTCCTGGGTGCCAGGGTTTGCCCAGGCCAGTCCTTCAGGGCTGGGTGTGTTCCAGGCTGCCTGTCACTGAGGCTCTGGTCACTGTTGTTTTAAGGTTATTCTCTAGTCAGGATCAAGATATTTGCTGCTCTGGATGAGGCTGGATTTAGGGTAAAATTCTAAAGTTTGCTCCTGAAACATATCCCAAAGGAAGTTGGATGGAATCCAGGTAGCCCCGGGTGTAGGGCCCTGGTCTGCAGAAAGGGCTCTGTCTCCAGCCAACACTCTCTTATCACCTCTTGGGCACTATAGTCCTTATCTGTAACTGCAGAGTGAGACCCCAAGCAAAATTGCTATTATTATTACTATCATTATATTATCACTATTCCAGGCTGATCTAGAACTCACTCTGCAATCCATGGCTGGCCTCGAACTCACAAGTGATCTTCCTATTTCTGTCTCCCAAATGCTGGGATTAAAGGCATATGCCACCATGCCCGGTGCAAAATAAATATTTTTTTAAATTTGTGTTTGTTTTTTGAGGTAGAATCTCTCTAGCCCAGGCTGACCTGGAATTCACTGTGTAGTCTCAGGGTGGCCTTGAACTCATAACTCATAACAGTCCTCCTACCTCTGCCTCCCAAGTGCTGGGACTAAAGGTGTGCATTGCCATCACTTTGTTTTTAAAGCAGAGACAGAAACTTCAGGATGATTAGAAAAGGAAACCATAGTTACAGAGAACTTCGATGGAAAGCTTGTTCAAGGTCTAGACTCCATGGCTGCTTTGGGATCAGGAGGACTCAGATTTTTAGCTGCCACTGGAAGTTGAGTGGAGCAGACAAATCCCTGCCATTTCTAAAGCCTGCCATCCAAGCTCCCTTGAGCTGGAGATGAGGCTCGAGATGTTCCTTTATGTGAGAGGATCAGTGGAAGGTGATACAAAGGCCCTTAAAGGCAGTGCTGAGAGGTGCGGTCATGTAGGAATAATGGGGTTTCCCTCATAAGGAGGATCCACATGTATTTTTAGGATGTATTGATGAAAAGAAGACCAATTCTAACGTCATTTGGGGGAAGCCGTGGTAATAGTGCTAAGGCTTTGAGACAAATACTAAGGGCTGTTCACTGGAAATAGATTCCTAGAGTAAGGAATGGCTGTACTGGGTGGTTGCAGACCCCTGTTTGCTCATTCACACACATGCAGCCCTGAAGAGTCAGTACAAGACTTGACAGCTTTGTCAAGGGAGGTCAAGTGGATGAAGGAAGTTCTTCCCAGCTGCCTCTGGACCAGGCTGAAGCTGCAGTTGGACACATGGTGTGGCCAGGCTTGAGTAGAGCAAATGCCTGCTTATGTATGTGGCACTTCCTGGTGCAATGCAACTTGGAGATGTCACCTCAGATGACAAGGAGCTGCTTTGTGGAGAATAGGAAGTCAGAAGATTGGACGTGGACCTGGTTCTGGCCATCCGTCTTCTGCACCTGGCTGCACACGGACATAGTACATAGCTTCACAGAGACCTGGGAGCAGAGTGCTTGTGTGTGCCTGAGTTTCCTCCATGTCATTCCATGAGAAAATCTTGGGTATAGCATCCTCCCTGTTTTGGAGGCGTGAGTAGAGGGAGGGAAGGAAGAAAACAAACAGTGTCAGCAAGTATTTGTCCCTCCCCAGAGGGAGCAATAGGTCAGGTCAGAGTTTGATTGGAAATTTCAGGTGTGGGGGGTGTTGGGGGGTGGGGGAAGGTGGAGAGGGTAGTCTTTTAGAGATGGGGGCAAAATCTTGGTCTGTAGCCTATGGTTGTCTCTAATTCTCCTCTTTCCTCATTCTCTGTGGTGCTAGGATTATAGGTGTGCACCACCACGCCTGCCTCCCTGTGGGGGTGGGTCCCATTCTTTCTCCTAAAGGTTGAATGTTGTGTGTTACAAGATTTCCAGTCATGTGTCCTTGACATGGCCCCCGAGTTTAATGATGCTTGGTACATCCAACTGTCACTGCTTTATCTAAGTGATAAATTTCATGGGAATAATCATCCTTGGCTTCTCTCTGTAATGAGAGACATTCCCCCCATGTTGTAGGGAGTTGCAAAATATGAAACCCTTGCTGTGACCTACTTTTGAGATCCTATCACAGCTATGAGAATTTCACATTTCTGAAGGCCTACATGGCCCTTGGCATACATACACCTGAATGCCCACAACCTTCATACTATTACCACCTCTGGAATCTGCCACCACTCATCCCCTGCTTTCCAAGGACTGATTTCCTTGTCTTGAGTAAGCCAGGCTCCTGCACCAGCAGGCTCAGAGGAAGAGAGGCCAGTTGTCTCGGTTACCTCAGCCACTTCCCACCTCAACACCCCTGTTGGTGAACAGTGGGTCCAGTGGCTCCATGTGCTTATTACAGTGGTTTTCACTCAGGAAAGCATTCTGTGTGTAAAGGGACAGACATGAGACTTTATGACTGAATGAGGACTTGAGTCTTTGGAGGGACATCTTTGAGTCACAGGTTACTTGAGACAGTGCAGGGAAGGTGACACCTGTGGAACAGGCTCCTGGGAGCTACTGAGCACATGGGGACTGACCACCGGTGACTGTGCCCGTGTGAGGGAGTTGCTCATGCCTGGGTGTCTCTCACTCTCTCACACAGGTGGTGAAAACTATTGGACTCCGGGAAGTGTGGTACTTTGGCCTCCAGTATGTAGACAATAAAGGATTTCCTACCTGGCTGAAACTTGATAAAAAGGTAAGCTGGGGTTAGCTCTTCACAGGCTGTTAGTTGGGGGTGTTCTCCTCTGTGTGTGTCTTTATAGACAGAGAGGCTGCAGGCTTCCAGGAAGGGAGGATGTGGGTTGGAATTAGTTCCTGGCATTCCTTCTCGAGGCTCCCGCAGTGGGGCTGGTGATGGTTAACTGCCTCGCTTTAAGTTGACCGTGGGTTTTTTTTTCAATGAGATTAATCTTAGAAACCATGAATCATGCACTGTGTTGTAAGAACCTGTTGTTGCTTTGTTTGAACCTGTGATAGATAATCTTCCAGCCCTCAAGATTGTGTAATGCCACTCAATTACAAAGAGAAGCCACCAGCTAAATGTGTTTTCTGCTAACTCTCTGCAAGCTGGGCTTTTCCGTCACCCCACTTCTTCCTGTGTTATGGTGACAAGTCAGGGCGAGAGTGGAGAAATGGGTGGGAGGGGGACACATTGGGGTCAGTTCCGAATCCCAGGGCCTATCTGCTTGTGGTCAGCTTCTAGAATGGAAGGTCACTAGTGTCAGGCATGGGGTCATTTCCAAATCTGAGTTCTCTGGGGCAATAGCCTGGTCCCCAGGGGTAAGGGATGCTCTACAGGTCAGTAGCTGAGTTTCCAGCAGAGCTGGGGGCTTTGCTGCTCACATGCTAACAAGATGAATTCCAGAGCAAATGCTTTCTTCTGAAAGCCAGCCTGAGAGCCCTTTGAAGGCATTGGCTTCAGAAACAGCTTTGAGTGAGTACTAAGAGCTCTCTTCCATCACGCAGGTGTCTGCACAGGAGGTCAGGAAAGAGAACCCCGTCCAGTTCAAGTTCCGAGCCAAGTTCTACCCCGAGGACGTGTCCGAGGAGCTCATCCAGGACATCACGCAGAAGCTGTTCTTCCTCCAGGTGAAGGAGGGGATTCTCAGCGACGAGATCTACTGTCCCCCCGAGACGGCCGTGCTCCTGGGGTCCTACGCAGTGCAGGCTAAGTTCGGAGACTATAACAAAGAACTCCACAAGTCTGGGTACCTCAGCTCCGAGCGCCTGATCCCTCAGAGGTAAGCCAAGGTCGTCCAGGCCTGGGTGAGTGGGACTCCACCCTTGGGAAGTGAAAGGGTGATGTGAGAAGGAGCAGGGGACTCCGTCAAGGTCAAATGCTCCTTTAGGCTGGAACTGTTCTGGACTTCGGAATGGCCTGAGCCAGCAAGTTCCTCTCAGGCTCTGATGATTAACTGAGACACAGCCAGGGAAGGCATTGCCCTTCTTGATGGGTGACTATCACCTGGGTGTTCTGGCACTCATGTTTCTCATGACCTGCCTGCTTAGCTCTGCCTGGTGTATAATAACCCGACGGCTGCCACAATTTACTAACGGTCACATAAATGACCCCTTTGAAAGGAAAGGTCATTTAAATACCTTCTGTAACTTTGCAGCAGGGCTGGGTTTGTCTTGTGCAAAATGCTAAATTTTCAGGCTTATTCTCACAAGTAAAAATCAGGAAGTAAGAGATCGAGGAGATGGCTCAGTGGGTCAGACACTTGTCATGTGAGCATGAGAATCTGAGTCCAGACCCCAGAACCTGTAGAAAACAGGATGCTGTAGAGGGCGACTGGAATCCCTATGTGCCTACCGCCAGATGGGAGGCAGAGACAGGAGAATCCTGGTGAGCCATTAGTGAATGAGAGACCCTGCCTCAGAACAGGGTCAAAGGCAAGGCTACCATCCTAAGTTGTCCTTTGACCTTCACACATGTGCTGTGGTCTGTGTCCACCAACACAACACATCAGCACTCGCGCACGCACACACCAGGCAGTAGAAACGAGTTCACTGTGACTGGTTTGAGTGGATAGCAAGGGTCTGAATGTAAGTGGGAAGTGTCCTTGTGGCTCACATCTCACAGCCGTTAAAATGACAATCCTTTGTCCTCTCGCAACCCAGAGTCATGGACCAGCACAAGCTCACCAGGGACCAGTGGGAGGACCGGATCCAGGTGTGGCATGCGGAACACCGGGGGATGCTCAAGTGAGTGCCGGCCTGCCCAGATGCCTTCTCTTGCTTGGGGGAAGAAGCAACTTAATTTAAGCCTTCTAAAAGCTGTCATTTTAGTGGAGGGGACACTGTTCACAAGAGAGCACGGCAAGGCATGAAGGAGGGACAGGGGACATGTGGCTTTAAGATCAATGTAAGACCATGTCCTATATGTGGGGACCTCAGCAGCTCTGCCCTGTCCCAGCCTTACCACTTCTGGGCGGTTTCCACCTCATAGACCAGAGTCCTTGGAAGAGTTTTGCTGCGGGAAATGACTAGAAGCCTTGCATCTATGGCTACTAGGTGAGGGAAGAGCCCTGAGAGCTCTGTGTGTGCAGGAGGGGGGGCGGGGGGGCTGTGCCTAGAAACAGACATCAGAAGGAAGTTAAGTCTCCAGAAACCAGCATGAAATTTTTCCTGAGTGTGTGGGGCACATTGATGAAAGAGCCCAGAACAGCTTGGGTCCCCTCGATCTGCCTTTATCTGCCCCAGGCCATTGGCAGGGTTTTATTATTGGCAGTGCTTCTGTCTGGGCCATGGAGGCTGCTGACCGTCACACCTGTGTTTCCCTCCCGTTAGAGACAGCGCGATGCTGGAGTACTTGAAGATTGCTCAGGACCTGGAAATGTATGGAATCAACTATTTCGAGATCAAAAATAAGAAAGGAACAGACCTCTGGCTTGGAGTTGACGCCCTGGGACTTAATATTTATGAGAAAGATGACAAGTGAGTTTGTGTCTGTAGTTGGGTTTTGGCTGGCGGTGAAAGTGGCACTCACGTGTGTGTGAAGCACTTAGCAGCTGAGGGAGGGTGTGAACCTTTCGGCTTGTAGACCTGTTGCCATTTTCGAGGGCTGCCTGGAAGCAAGCACCTTTTGCCTCCAGTCTGCTCAGCAGCACAAGGGGGCCCATGGAAAGGGAAGGCCAAGGCCAGGAAGTCAGTGACCTCAGGATTCCAGGGCCCATAAAGAGAAATGGAGAGAGTGGCAGGTGCCAGAGGACTCCATACCCTCCCCTGCCAGGATAGACTCCTGGCTCAAGGTTTGTGCTAATCCAACCACGAATATTTCTAGCGTCATCAGACACTCTGGGCTTCTGTAAACAGCAGCCTGCATGTATGAACAATCAGCCAAATCCCCTGAGCCTGCAGAAGGTGTCTAATTGCTTCATGGCAGTTACATTGTTTGTTAAGCAAGGTCTGTGAGCAGAGAATATAAAGAGAGCCGTCTGGCGCCGGAGCCTGGCCTCTTGTCAGCTGTGGGTGCTGGCGGTCACTGAGAGGGTGTGGATGCACACTTTCCTCCCACCTGGGAATGTCGTCCTTCAGGAGGCTGAGATAAGCCTAGATTGCATATGTTTCCAGGCAGCTTCTTGGATTCAAGTAGTAGAAGCTGGGCCTGGGGAGGCTGACGCAGAAGGATAGTAAGGTTATGGGCAGCCTAGGCCACATAGAGACATCCTATGTCAAAACAACAAAAGAAAGGAAGGAGGGCCAGGCGTGGTGGCGCATGCCTTTAATCCCAGCACTCGGGAGGCAGAGGTAGGAGGATCACCATGAGTATGAGGCCACCCTGAATTCCAGGTCAGCCTGGGCTAGAGTGAGACCCTACCTCGAAAAACAAAAACAAAAACAAAAACAAAAACAAAAAAAAAAAGAAAGGAGGGAGGAAGAAAAGAAGAGGAGGAGAGAAGCAAGCAAGCACCTAGTGGCATAACAGGGAGGGGCTCCTTGGGTCCCTGAGGAGTACCCCCATGAACCTCCTTTCCCTAAGGGGCTCCCCTACAGATCCTATGGTCCTGTGATAGTTCTAGGCTCAGACCTGGCGGAGACAGCTACAGCTTCGGTTGAAGAGGTGCTCTTCTCAGCCCCCACATGCCAAATCCCCCTTCACCCCTTCTCTCTGGAGTTAGCAGGAGTCCTTCTGCTGCTGCTGACTCTTCAGTGCCAGCAGCCCAGAGCACAGGTGTATTTTACTGGGCAGGACAAGGCCTCTGTCTCTTCTTCCACACTCTCTATCTGCACCCAAGCATGGCCCCTTCAGGGCTAGAGACAGGCTCCTGTCCCCCAAAGGACCAACGCTCATGATAGATGGATGAGTTACAATGCTTCAGGTGATAATAGCCGTCAGAGCACCCCAGGAAGCTCAGAGAACCTAGAAGCTAGCTGTGGGGGAGCCTGTGGCTTGCTCCTGCCCTGAGCTTTCAGGGCACAGCATTGGTGGGGAAACAGACCATCTGAGGAAACAAAGGCGCCAGCCCATGGTTCTTCCTCGAAGGCCTTGAGGTGAGAGGCACAGGCTGTGAACACAGAGTCACAGAGTACCCTGGTCCTTGTGGGAACACAAATGGGAAGCTGTCTCTGTCTTTGAACTTCATTCTTGAATGGCTAGATTTTGTAACAGAGCTGTAGCTGTCCAAACAGGTTTTTCCAGCTACAAGATAGAGCCATAGGCAGGGACTTGCTGATGTCAGCCTGTAACTACCCCAGCTTACAAAAATGCTCATTTTTTTTTCCCAAGTAAAATTTGAACTGTGTATCACACTCCGTCTGACCCTTGCTTTTTTCCCCACGTCCCATTCAGCTGCTCTCTAAATGGGTTTCAGTCTTTGGCTCCCTGGTGGCACTGGGCAGCCTCATGCCTGTCTCCACCCCTTCTGAAGAAGGCACGCCTCTGTTCAAAGGAAAAGCACTGAGGTGGACATTGACTTGATTAACAGTCCTGGTTCTTCCTGTTTGCACAGACATTAATTAACAGTGCAATTAGCAGATGGTTGTGGACTCTGAGGACCAGAGCTCTGACTGGGCACAGGGGTTGAGTTGCCATCTTTAGGTGAGAATTAGATATTCTTGATACATTGTTCATGGGAGAAAGCTGATCTACAGAGTAAGGTGAGCTGAAGAGATTTAGTGCTCTTTGCAAATAAACAAATACATCTTTATTGTATCCTTGATGGAATTCAATAGGCTCTGACTGGGAAGTGTCTCCTGGGACCCCCTTTGGGTAGTATATGTCACTATTCAGTGGCAGCATGGAGTACTGAAAGCATTTCTCTCCCCTTTCTTTTAACCCTTAGCTTAGAAGAGGAGGAAGGAAGGAAGCAGACATCTTTCCCCACTGGGCAGTATGCACATATAAAAAGTTGGATTGGGTTATAATTCTAGCTGGCACTCTGACGTACAAAAACTAAAGGAAAAAATTAAAGGAAACAGATCCTGGCCCCAAATTCTTCAGGCCCTCCTCCCCCCTTGGCTTCATTCCTTCTGGTATCACTCCATCATAAACCAGCTGGTTAGGTAGGAGTTTCTGGCTCAAGGCTTCAACCTTTCAGGAGAGGAGATGCCAGGGAAGCTTGTGGACAGGTTGCAGACCACTAAACTCCTGTGTCCCATTACTCAGGAGAGACCTGCTCTATGGCAACCAAGGAAGGTACCTAAGGTCAGTTTCAGGCCTCCGTATGCACACAAACATGCACAAATACACACACACACACACACACACACACACACACACACACAAGCATACAATTTCTGGTACTCACTGACCAGCCAGTCTAGTCTACCTAGCTAGATAAGAGGCTGTCCTCTGGCCTCCATGCACACACATGTCCATGCATCTACACACACAAAATTTTAAAAATCCATCTTTAAGTTCCAGGGCTGGGAAGATGGCTCAGTGGCTGCTAAAGGCGCTTGCTTGCAAAGCCTGGGGTCCCAGGTTCAATTTTCCCAGCACCTATGCAAAGTAGCCCAAGCATCTGTGATCCCAACATGCTTACGACTCTAGGAGAATCCAAACCTAGTCTGTGGTTTGTGACTCAAGAAGGTGGAGCACAGACTCAACTTTGTCCTTGAATGCCGTACACATGCACGTGTGCGCATACACACATAAATAAAACTTAAAAGGAAAGGAAAAGGGAATCTTGAGGGTTTTCGTTTTCCAGCTTTGGTTAAGAATTAAAGGAAGTTCTTTAACCCAGAAGTGAGTCATCATAATGTTCGTGCTTGGCCTGCGTGTGTCAGATACTACAATTAGGCTTATGAGTGGCTCTGGGTTGTTAGGAGTTTTCAGTCTTAAAGGACGGAGCAAAGGCTGGAAGCTGTGTGCTTGTACCCAGCCTTTGGAAGAACGATGCCTGCTGAGCTTCTTGGATCAGGTGCTGGAGAAGCCCATGTAGATAAAAGTCGGAACAGAGCCTGGGCTCCCTGGGTTTTGGGAATTGGAGATGCTGACCTGGTCATCTCTGCTCCTCCTCTGTGAGCTGGTTCTTGCAGCATCTGGGGAAAGCATTACTCTTCCAGCCTCTCCATGTGAGAAGGACATGGGCTGAGGACACTGGCGGGACCAGGCTAGTCCTTCGCTCCTTTCCAGTGTCCTGAGACCTGTCAATAAAACTGTATCTGTGAGAGTTCTGTGTCCCATATGGAACAACAAGGTAACAGAACTCCTGCCTGTGTGTTTTGCTGCTCTAAGCACATCAGCCCCTGTGACACAAGTGAACCTGTAGGACTGAGCTGTACAGAAAGGACCTATGGCAGAAGCTTCCACATGTAAACCAGCCTGACTAGTGTCCTGTGTCACTTCTACAGTGTGCTGTGACTGTTACGCCCTAGAAGGGTCCTGCACCATGCTTAGAACGTCTCTTTGGCCTTCAAAGGCCACCCCACTGCCCTAACACAGCTTATGTTGCTGGCAAGGCCTCCGCTACCCACTATTAGGCACTGAATCTCTCCCCTTCCCCCTGCTGTGCTCTACTGAACGGATATAGGAAAAAGAGAGGCACACGGGGTCTCCTGCTTCTGCAAATGAACTCCAGTTGCTTGCACTGCTTTCTGCATCTGGATTTATGAAGGTACCGGAGAATTGAATCTGGGCCTTCAAGCTCTGCAAGCAAGTACCTTTAACCACTGAGCCATCCCTCCAGCCCAGGACTGTTTTTTGTTTGTTTTGTTTTTCGAGGTAGGGTCTCGCTATAGCCCAGGCTGAACTGGAATTCACTGTGTAGTTTCAGGGTGGCCTTGAACTCAAGATGATCTTCCTACCTCTCTTTGCCTCCCAAGTGTTAGGATTGCTGTGAATTCAAGGCCAGCCTGAGCCTACACAGTGAATTTCAGGTCAGCCTGGGCTAGAGCAAGACCTACCTGGAAAAAAATAAAAAAATAAACTTTTAAGGGTAGATTTGCAAACATTTTGGTTCAAGCACACATGCATATATCCATCTAATCATCCCCCCCTTTTTTTTCTTTTTAACCTCAGGTTGACCCCAAAGATTGGCTTCCCTTGGAGTGAAATCAGGAACATCTCTTTCAACGACAAAAAGTTTGTCATTAAGCCCATCGACAAGAAGGCACCTGTAAGTTCCACTAGAGTCCCCACAGAGCTACTTACTTGTATTTCTTGACATTCTTATAGCTACCTGGCTCTCTTTGTGCCGGGGAGCCTGTGCTACTCAGTTTGAAAGTTAGGGATGCCTTGGGCCATGTGACTGACACACTGCAGTGGGCGGTTGTTATGGAGACCCGGCAGGTTTGTCAAAAGCTAGACACTGTGGGGGTTGGGGAGATGACTCAGTGGACGAAGTGCTTGCCTTGCAAGCTTGAGTCCCTGAGTTTGGATCCCCAGAACCCAAAAGCTGGATACTGTCATGGGCATCTGTAATCACAGTGTGTCTCCGGTAAGAAGGGAGGCAGAGACAGGAGACTCTCCTGGGAGATCTCGAACCAGCTAGCTTGGTAAATACATAGTGAACAAAGAGAACCCATGCCTCACACAGGGTGGAAGGAAGGTGAGGACTGATACCGGGAGTTATCCTCTGAATTCCACACATGCGTGCCCATATTCACATACATGAGCATAATATATACACATGCATCTCACACACACACACACACACACACACACACACACACACACACACACACACACACACGAGCTGGATGCTATAGCCAGGTGAGGCTAGAGAAGGGATAACTTCATATCCTGGAATGTGTGGGTGTGGATTGTGAGCTGTCAGTATCGTAAGTTTTTAGCTCAGAATATGTCAGGCACATATGTGACCGTAGTGGGGTAGAAGTATTGTAAGAATTTTAGTTGCTTTTCCTAGCACCTCCTCTGGGGTTTACCACAGTTCTACATTGGGAACATCTGGGATTTCATATTCCTTATGTTCCCTCCTTCCAGTGCTACGGCAAACATGGGCTTTCTATGTCCTTACCTTGGGTGTCTGGTAAGCTTGGGACTGGACACCACTTTGCAGTGCCAACCCCCCTCGGAATGTTCCATGGTGCTCCTTAACGCCCATGACTCTGCCCACACATGGCCTAGTCCAGCATCATTTAAAACCAGCAGGTCTTGCTATTGTTGTTTGGGAAGGTATTTTCTTTATTGAAGTGTTTCCTGCTGTTTGTAAACTCTTGACTCCGTCTCCATGGATCATGTGGTTCTTTAAAATTAAACTAGTATTTAACATAGACTCTCAGGCTCCATGGTAACAGTTCACATTAACATGCAACCTCAGCAGCTGAGGGTCATATCGTACCCAGGGTACGTGGGTGTGGTGAAATTGGCACCGTTGGAAGAACAAGAAAAGACTGAAGTCAGTGGGTAGATTGCTGTCCACTCACTCGGCGAGATGCTACTTACTGATTTTTCAGAACATTTTGTTAGAAAATCAGTAAACAGTAAAGCAGAAGTTATTGCTGGGCTACACTGTTGAAGAAAGAAAGGGAGAGAGGGAAGGAGAGAAAAGAGAGTTCTGGAATATACTTTAGCTTTTGAAAAACTCAGGAATTCTTCATGATTATAAAAATCTCAGCGGAGGCAATTACGCTCCTGGTTAAATTCGTGAGCACACATTCACTGCCCACTATCTGTGGGAAGAGAAAAAAACCGATGGCCTGCCGCATTCCAGGCTTGTGCCCATGGCGTGGACGGTCAGAGTTCTGTCTTCTGTGAAGACAGGAATAAAACCAGGCTGACAGTCAGATTCTGGTGGTGACTCCAACACTATGCTGACAAGCCTCCTCATTTCACTGTGGTTAGAAGAAAGCCAAATGTTCAAGTTTAAAGGTTGACATAAAAGTCAGAAGCCAGGCCAGGCATGGTGGCACACACCTCAAATCCCAGCACTCAGGAGGCAGAGGCATAGTGAATTCCAGGTCAGCCAAAAAACCAAAAAAAAAAAAAGCAAAAACCCTGAAGGTAGAGGGGGTGTGGGGTTCCTATGGGTGCTGCCTTGCAGGAGGGTGCCTCACAGCCTGCCATTTTCTGCAGGGAACTTGTAAAACCTGCTCTGGAGAGCCAGCTCCTTAGTAAAAGCTCGCTGCATCTCTGCCAAGTCACACAGCACTTTGGGGCCACATTTGGGCTCTTAGGTGGGACCTCCAATCCCACTGCCCTCACAGCCTGCCCAGGTGGCCCGTGAGGGACTGAAGAAGCCCTGTCCCTTCACAATAGTGCCTGTAGCTTCCAAAAAAAGGGCAGAAGGCTGTCAGGGAGCTGCTTAGCTATGTCCAAGTTATTGGGGAAAGCCTCGTGTCTGCTCAGCTGCTTCCTTCGATCCTCTGTGACAGGCTGACCACCCAGTCTGGCCTGTGGAAACAGGTCTCATGGGTGCCTTTCTAAAAGTCTCCTTTGCCTGGCTACATTCAAAGGGCCTTGGGTTCCTTCCTTCTCACTTCTGGCTTCTGTTTTTAGGGCACAGGTTGTCTGCCCATTGAGAAGTTTCCCTTCAGTCAGTCTCTTCCTGTTGTGGTTTGTGCTGGAAAGCACAGTTTGGGTTCTTGAAATTAGAAATCTTGGTCTTCATTTTTAAGTTGGAAACACTGGCTTCCTTCAAAGGCGTAGGAGAAATTCTCTCTTCTCGGCCATCAGTCTTGGTAGATGATGACACTCCCAATGTAAGAGACAAGAGACCTGTCTTCAGGGTGGGAGCTTTCTCATGTGAACCTGAAGTTCTGGCCCTTGAAACATTTTGATTGATTGATTGTTATTTCTTTTTTTTTTTTCCTAAAGGGGAGTTGGTACAAATGAGTCACAGTGGAACCTATCGGGCAGTGTGCCTCTAGAACTATAATATAAGGTTGTTTCTCTTGTGTAATAAGAGATAGCTGGGTAATAAAAATTCCTGTTTCTCTCAGCTCTGCTGACTCCTCCCTGGGAAACCCGATGACTTAATAACCATTGTGTGAAACCAGAGGGGAGCCCCACCCAGGAAGTTCAGGGTTCTGCTGGCCTCAGCCTCCTACCTCAAGGCTTCTGGGGCCCATGAAAGAGGGAGAAACTGCTTGGGCTGTACATGGGCGTGTCTTCCCACTAGCCCAACTGCCTTGTGGCCTCCAGTGTGGCTGTGGGGTTTGGGGTGGGGATACGCTCACTGCTGCATGTCCACTCTTTGCTGTTCCAGATGGGGAAGCCAGCAGGCATATTCAGTACTTAAACTGGGCTCCTCCTCTGTCCCTTAAATGAACTTCTGGCATTAAAGAGTTAGAAGCCAAGGTGATCTGTCCTCTTTGTCCTAAATTTGTGTGGCCACAAGATTCTCAAGCAACAGCGCTCTGTCCACATGGAGAAGCCTTCTGGTAGTGGGTTAATATGGCAGCTCTATCAGCGGGTGGTCACGTTGCTGTCGGCCAGATTTTACTGTCCCAGGCACTCTTCCAGTTCCTTAAGAACATATTTGATTGAATCCGCATGACAGTCCCTCAGATACTGTCACCCCATCTCAAGTTCTTTAGGGCAGACCATAGACTCAGTGACAGTCACACTGCAGATGTGTGTGGAGAGCCAATAAATACTGTCGTCTTGGATCTGGGAAGACAGAAATGAGTGAACACAGCTCCTGATCTCGAGGTGACTGACTGATGGGAGTCTGGAAGCCCAGAACAAGGTTGTGATAACATGCTAGCACACTGAGGCAGACCCCACCCCACCTGGTATAGCAGGCACAGAAGCTGGATTATGACGCTCCCGGTATAGGATGGCACAGATTTGTGTGGGCAATAGGCCTGGCACTGTAAGGCTGGCATGTGTCAGGCCTAGGAATCTGGAGCACCCAGAGGTCAGAGTGGTGACCTGACCGTGAGCTGTAGCAGAATGAGAGGTGAGAGGCTGCAGCAGAGGAGACAGGATGCTCAGGAGGAGTCAGGATAGTGACTGAGGGGATGGTGAGGGTTGCTGTGATACTGCAGAAGACCAACACCAAACATGGTGCCCAGAGAGCAGAGCAGCCCTGAGACACCAGGCTGGGAGAGGCTTTGCTGTGGAAGATTCATGCTCTGAAATTCACACACATACACACATGCTTGTACACACATGGACCACAGACCTGCACAGACCAGACATTCCCTGGCCATTCCAAGTACTGAGAATACACATTTCTGGCTCCACCCTCTGCCCATGTGGCCTTTCTTCTTTTCTTTTTCAAGGTAGGGTCTCGCTCTAGCCCAGGCTGACCTGGAATTCACTCTGTAGTCTCAGGGTGGTCTCGAACTCACGGGGGTCCTCCTACCTCTGCCTCCCAAGTGCTGGGATTAAAGGAGTGAGCCAGCATGCCCAGCTCCCATTTGGCCTTTTCAGAAAGGCTGAAGAAGGCCACAGTGTGGTCTGGGGAAAGAGAGCCATCCCAGGTTGAGTCCAAGTCACCCTGTTCTGTTTGGCAGGACTTTGTGTTCTACGCTCCCCGCCTGAGGATTAACAAGCGGATCCTGCAGCTTTGCATGGGGAACCACGAGCTGTACATGCGCCGCAGGAAGCCCGACACCATCGAGGTGCAGCAGATGAAGGCCCAGGCCCGGGAGGAGAAGCACCAGAAGCAGCTGGAGCGGTGAGTGGCCAGGCCTGTGGCCAGGACAGCGTCACCCACCCGGTGACCCAGAGGCTGTGCCCTTCTTGCTCAGAAGAGCCTGCTGGAATGGAACATGGTTACATTTGCACAGTTCTGATCCTGAGGAGCTATTCCGAGCCCAGTTCCAGCAGCAAGGCTAGAGCTGTCAATCGGGGACCTGGGAGCTCCCTCCTGTCCCCATCATCACAGACCGTCCCGGCTGGACTGTGATTCCCTTCACCTCTGAGACAGCCGAGACTCAGCAGGCTGGCAGAGCTGCAGCAGGGGTGCCCGCTGGGCCTATGGACCCAGGTGTGCCAGAGCCTGACTCTTGTGTGGCTCTTCCTCTTCCCTATGCCAGGCAACAGTTGGAAACTGAGAAGAAGAGGAGAGAGACGGTGGAGAGGGAGAAGGAGCAGATGCTGAGGGAGAAAGAGGAGCTCATGGTGCGACTTCAGGACTACGAGCAGAAGACCAAGAAGGCCGAGAAAGGTCAGGAGCCCAGCGCCGTGCCCTGGAGTCACTCTCACAGAGGGGCAGGCAGGGTCCCCAGCCAGCATGGGACTTCTTTAAGAGTGCATATTCCCGACCCCCCAAATGGCCCAGAGAGATGACGACATAGTGTTAGTTGAGAAAGTAACTCTAGGGGGTATGGAGATGCCTCAGCTTCGAAGAGCACCTGCCATGCAAGCCTGAGGGCCAGCACCCATGTAAAAAGCCTGGCATGGCACCCATGCCTCTAGCCCCAGTCCTGTAAGATCCCGACTCCACTGGAGCGCAACGGTGAGCTAGTCTGATGGGATGGGGGATGGGGGAACACAGAAACAACCACCCAAACCAGCATTTTCAGCTCTGGTGAGACAATGTGGAAGAGTAATAGACGACAGCACCCATGCTCTCCTTTGGCCTCTACACACGTATGCCTGAGCTGCGCACATCTGCACACACTGGTGCATACACTGTATATGCGCACACCACACATACTCCACATACACGCCCCCCCCCAAATAATTCTGAACTTTATTAACTTTCTGTGTGCATTGTTTTTAATTCTCCCACGATCCTTTGAAGTAAAGCACCAAATCACCACCGTTTTCTTGAGGAAAACATTAAGGTTCAGTGAGATCAAGCCCACAGTCTGACTCCAGTGAGTCACTGAGCCATGAGACACTCACTGCCCCCAACCCTCAGCTTTCCAGACTCAAAACCCAAGATCAAGAGCCATCACAACCAGCTTGTGAGACCTCCAACAGACATTCCAGGGTTATGGGATCAGCCTTGGCCTTGATGGCATTCAGAGCTGAGGGGAGATGGGTGTGTGCTAGAGCCCAAGACACTAACAGGCCATTTCCATGTCTGAGCCAGTGTCCACGTGATGTAGAGGAGGGTGGTACCAGGAGGGTATAGCACCAGACTTGCTAGACAGAGCCTGATCAGCTCTGTGCCGTGGTCTCCATCAGTCCTGAGGAAGTTGCCATGGAAACATAACATAGATGAGCCTTGAGGGTGTTTCTAGGGGAGGTTTACCCTGTGACTCAATCCGGGATTTTGTGGTTCTGGCTTCCATCCAGCGTCTCCTTCAACCCACCGGGGTTGGGCATGGCGGGTTAGGACACCCAGGTTCTTGGCCTCGGGGTCCAAACGGCTGTGGAAATGTGCTCTCTGCAGAGCTCTCCGAGCAGATCGAGAGGGCGCTCCAGCTGGAGGACGAGAGGAAGCGAGCCCAAGAGGAGGCCGAGCGCCTGGAGGCCGACCGTGTGGCCGCCCTGCGGGCCAAGGAGGAACTGGAGAGACAGGCTCAGGATCAGATAAAGAGCCAGGAGCAGCTGGTAAGGATTGCCTGGGTTTCAAGATGCTGAATTATGGAGAGTGACACCTGCCTGGCAGTGGCTTTCAGCTGGGGCTGTAAGGGGATCTGCCAAGGGAGACGGGACCCACAGGTGGGGGGAGGGCATTGGGCTTGTCCCCAGCCAGAGAAGTGGTCATGTGTACCCAGGGTACCACAGAGACACAAGGTGGCACCAACGGGTCCTATTGTCATGACTGAAAGGAGAGATACCACTTGTCACTAGGGAGGCTATTCACCCATACACATGAGTGTTTGCAAATGGATTCTTCCAGAAGGAGTCTAAAAACCACTTTACCTTCCCTTCCAGGCTGCAGAGCTGGCGGAGTACACCGCCAAGATCGCGCTTCTGGAGGAGGCGCGGAGACGCAAGGAGGATGAAGTTGAAGAATGGCAACACCGGGTAAGCCTGTGCCCCCCAAATCCTGAGAGGTCATGGGGTACCTGGCTCAGCCTCGGCTCACATCAAGAGTTTGGGACCTTTCTCGGTCCTTTGCAGACGCCATTAGTGTTAGCAAAGCAGAAAGCCCCACAGCTCAGGCTTGACCTTATGCACCAGTGAATACAGCAAGCTGGTGTTGGATTAGCCGAGAGACAAAGGCCTACTTATTCATTTCCCCAATTTGTTCCCACCCCTGATCGTTTTAAATCTGATTACTTGGGCACCCCCTACAATGGGGGCCACAGAGCTTAAAGTAAGAGGTGATGGTTGGAGTATACTATAAGACCTTGGAGGTTTCCAGACCCGGGTGAGTGAGTGGGGTTCACCTCTGAACCCTGGTTTCCCCACAGAAAGGGGGCACTGTCCAACATGGCAGCCTGCCTTGTGCATTAGAAATCCTGAATGCAGGTCAGTCCCTCCACGTGGCCCTGTGCCCTCCAGGGAAGCAGAGGGCCTATCTAGGTGACTTGCTCTCTCCATGGACTTAACACCAGGCTTTGTGAGGCCTGAGGCTGCCTCTGGCCTGCTGTTTCCCACCTTTACCCCATTCCTGTTTCCCAACTAGTTACAAGCAAAAAACTACTTAGATTTTTTTGAGAAAAGTACTCATTATAAACGTTAAGTGAAGAAACCTGTTTTTAAAGCAGGTCAGATCAGGCTTATATCCAGGAAGGGATGGAGGTGGATAGGAGTAGGGCCTGTGTTCCTGACTAACACTGGCAGGCTCAGGTGTCCCCCTGCAAGAGAGAGGGGCATACCCAGTCACCACTGGTGGTGGCATCAGTAGGTGGAGAAGTTGGCACTTTAGTAATTGTCAAGAACACAGACAAGTGAGCATATATGGGGGTTACAGACAGAAATGCACGTTCAAAACCAGGCTGATTGGACTGGAGAGATGGCTCAGCAGTTAAGGTCTTGTCTGCGGAGCCAGATGACCTGGGTTCCATTCCCCAGTATCCACATAAAGCTAGATGGACGGGGTGGCATATGCATCTGGATTGCAGTGGCTGAAGGTCCTGGTGTGCCCATTCTCTCTGTCTGTCTTGTCTGTCTGTCTGTCTTTCTACGCTCCATCTCTCTGCTTGTAAATAAACAAAAATAAAATACCCCAAAAAACAAAAACTGCTCGATGCATAAAGTGACACATGCATCTTGAGTTGTAGAGGCAAGAGGCCTTGGTACCCCCCAAATATTTTTAGTTCTTTTTTTTTTTTTTTTGAGGTAGGGTCTCGTTAGTTAGTCCAGGCTGACCTGGAATTCTCTATGTAGTCTCAGGCTGGCCTCGAACTCATGGCGATCCTCCTACCTCTGCCTCCCGAGTGCTGGGATTAAAGGCGTGTGCCACCACGCCCGGCCCCCCCCAAGTATTTTTAAAAAGCAAGCAACAGAAAACCTCTGTCTGGTCTCTGACATCTCAGTGAGGGCAGTGACTGTAGGCAGAGGGCCTGGGAGCCAGGTAGAGGCAGACGGGGAGACCACACCACTTCTTAAAGGCTGCAGGGAGAAACCCTAACCTGTCTAATAATGTCTCCAAAAGGCCAAGGAAGCCCAGGACGACCTGGTGAAGACCAAGGAGGAGCTGCACCTGGTGATGACAGCCCCCCCACCTCCACCACCCCCCGTGTACGAGCCAGTGAACTACCATGTGCAGGAAGGTCTGCAGGATGAGGGCGCGGATCCCACGGGCTACAGCGCCGAGCTGTCCAGCGAGGGCATCCTAGACGACCGCAACGAGGAGAAGCGCATCACCGAGGCCGAGAAGAACGAGCGCGTCCAGCGGCAGCTGCTGGTGAGCAGGGCGCCCGGGGTCCCGTGCCTCCTGGGGGTGGTGGGTTTGCTTTGTTTTTCACCTACACAAACCGTCTTTGCCCAGGATCACCCAGCACCCTCTCCTGCCCTTCCACATCACCTAGGAAAGGGTTCTCATTGCCCAGCCACTCCCATGAGGTCACAGTGATGTCATTATGTCATGGGGGAGAGCAGATAGATGACATACTGCTTCATGTTGCAGACCCTGAGCAACGAGTTGTCCCAGGCCAGAGATGAGAATAAGAGGACCCACAATGACATCATCCACAACGAGAACATGAGACAAGGCCGGGACAAGTACAAGACGCTGCGACAGATCCGGCAGGGTAACACCAAGCAGCGGATCGACGAGTTTGAGGCCATGTAAAAGGCCAGTCGGGGACCGAGGGTGGAGAGTGCTTCCCCGCAGGGCTCTGCCCAGCTCGGCTCTCTAGTACTAAGTCTAGAAACCCCCTTGACGTGTTCCAGTCCCTTAAAAAACGAGCAGTTACCTGGCAGAAGTGTTCTGGACCGGGAACCAGTGGGAGCCTCCCTGGCTGAATCTTCCCAATTGTATCATAGTGCCAAACAGGCCTGATTTCGATGACAGTTAATGAATCTCTTCCTGTTTCATGCTTGGAGCAGGACGATGGGTCACACTGGCCCACATGACATGAGGTTCGATATCATTGAGACCACACCGTGGCTTACATCTGTGCCATACCCTTTGTAGTTTTGAAATGAGCTCAGATTGGTTGATTTGTTCTTGATTGCTATGAAGGATTCATCTCTGTGTTTTGAGGGGTGAAAATTATTTTGAAAATTGAGTCTTGAAATGCTCTCCCCACACAATGACTTCCTTCCTTCAGACACCAGTGGAGACTGCTGGCAGAGTGGACAGCAGTCATGCAGAGTGAACGGTACGGGACTCTGATTTAAATACAAAAAAAAAACAACTTGTTTTCATCCTTAACTGTTAGAATACATTGTTGGACTTATATACCTAATGATCTGCTATAGAATATAGTATTTATATATGTGATAATATGGGTTTGTAACATTAGTTTTAAAAAGGGAAAGTTTTGTTCTGTATATTTTGTTACCTTTTACAGAATAAAAAATATTACATATTAAAACCATGTCATCACGGCACTTGATCTGACGTGATGTGAAGATAGTAATGAAGCTGATTGTTTCCCTGCTATAATCACTCTTGTACAAAACTGTAGTGTTCTTTGTGCGTGTAACTGCACACTTCAGTTTACTGTCCAAGTTTCTTGTTTGAAAAGCACGCGTTTATAAGATCGTTCAGACTCCAGCCATGAAGGGACCCGTTCATTGCGGGCGCCTCGTTCCAAACACTCATTCTCCGTCTTCCTTTTCGTGTGCTGCTCGGGCCTTTTCAGTTACAATGTCATGTGCAGGTGAACCCACACTGCAGCCATACACAATAAAAGCTCTCCGAGGCAATGTCTAGCGGTGGGTGTCTGCTTGCCTGGGGTGGGGAGGGCTTACCTGGGATCTGTGCAGTGCCCTAGGAAGGGCCCTCATGTCCCTTGGGACCCTTTGCAATCATCAACTGGTAAGCAGGAGTCTTCCCCAACTCTGCAGCTAGAGCTGCTGGGAGGTTTTCTACAGGAGAGAATGAGGGCTAGACTGCCCCCCCACACCACCATGCTCATTTTGTCTGAAATGCATGTAACATACGATTTTCACTGTAAATAAGCACTGGGAGGCATGGGTCACCCTTGGACTTTTATTAAAATCAGACCATTTTCCACATCTCTCAAGAGACAGTAAGCCTCTGAGACCTTTGTAGCAGTGGTAATTGCTCTTTAAACACACACACACACACACCACACACACGTGTGCGTGTGCACAGGGGTGTGGCATGGGGAGGGGTGCTGTAGGCATGTGACAAAGCTAGTCAACTGCACTTGATCCAGAGGTCCTGATCCCACGTTGACAGCGCCCTCTGACCTCTGCAGGCAGGCAGTGCTTCAGCGCAGGATAAGTGTCATGTCAGTCCATAAGTTGGGGCTGGACAGGACTTTGTGCCACTGAAGCTTTGACTGAGAGCATGTCTCCACGCCACCGGCCGTTCCTCCCCCTGTAATGAGACAAGTTTCTCAGCTTTTGTAAAAACAAAGGCCAGCAAGAAGTGGGTTCCACACCAACTCAAGACTACGTGGAAATGCCAACCTCAGGCTGGGGAGGTGGTTCAGCAGTTACAGGAGAAAAGCTGCTGTCCAGGCTCAATTCCCCAGCCACCCATGTTAAAGCCCAAACATTGGTTGGGAGCAACAAGAGACTCTGGCACACACACATAAAAAAAATACCAACCTCAGATGAATAACTCGCCACATCAAATGCGGGTGGTGTGACCCCCATAACCATAGTCTTGAGGGAGGAGACTGGGTAATTGATTTTTCCCCATAGGGAGTTGCTGACTTTAATACCAAGGCTGAGTGGTGGGAAACTACCTCAGCCTGGAGACCCATTTGTTGAGATGGAGTTCTCTCAGAGGAAGGATTGTGCCTTGGACAGTATTCCTTTGGGGAGGGTTGGGAGGAGACAGGCTCTAGAGTCTTGGTTAGTAATTCTCAGTTGGAAGGCTGAGGAGATGTGTGCAGGTATTTGGGGGAGGCGCTGCTGCAGTTAAGTAGGGCCCAGAACCTGCCCCTCCCAGCGGGGCACTGCCCACAATGCCAACAGCCCCCTGGTGAGCCATACTGAATGGTGCCCTTGTTTGTCCTCAATGAAGTCCTTCCCAAATGGCTGTTTGGGTCAAGGTATTTTCCTTTAAGAATATAATCCTCTTATGACTGACACCAGAAACAAAAGCAAATAGCTGCACCTTGCCTGTCTTGAAGCCTAAAGCTTTCTTTTCAACCGATCTAAATCTGAAATTGCTGAAATACTTTGCTGCATTATCACAGAGTTAGACCTAGACTTAGGAATTCCCATTATGGCAGCTTCAAAGCTAGTTAAATCATTACCACTGAGGCTGAGGAAGTTTTCTTTCCAAGGTAGCCACATAGGACAATCACTCCTGGACACAAAGCTGTGACTTTCACTATTTAATAAGCCTTGAATTACATAGTGCCCAAGAAATAAAGAGACTTACTTGAGCCAAGCCTGGCTCCCCCTAGCAGGCGGTCGTTCATACCAAAGATGGCCTGGTCCCAGACTGTTAACTCCAAGCTTGATTGCTTTAGCTGAGACGTGCTCACGCCATTGAACACAAAGGAGTGTTTCCACTGGGGACAGGCTTGCTTCTTCAGCACTGGAGACTTAAGTCGAAGTTTTTGCTGGTCTGGCAGAGTGAGACAGCTGAGGAAGGGAAATACGAACCCTGAGATCATAGGTCACAGTACTCAGCCTCCTCTCTGTTGATGCTGACACACGTGCAACATCCAATAGAGAATTACCATTGGACATGGAAACCGGATGGGAATCTCTGTAGGATGCACCCACAGGTGTTAAGGGTCAGTTGGAATTCTGGGGCATGTGGCCCTCACTGTAGTGCTTCTTGGCTGCTCATATCCATTCGCTGGCACAGCCCATTAAAACTGATGCCCAGGAACCAGGGCTGTGTATACATGTGATGTCAGCTTGCGGTGTTCTCGGGAAAATACATTCAGAAAAGTGAACTTGCCCAAGGCCATACACGCAAGCAACGGGATTAACTGTCTTGACAAGGTAGGCCATTGGTTTTCCGGTTAGCAGTTAAAAGTAATTACTGATGTTTTCTTTTTTTGGAGGGGGGAATACTAGTACTGTAGTGGCTAGGAACGACAGGTGGAAGGTAATCCATGCGGTGGTTAGTCCACAAGGAGGTGTTAAGCTAAGGAAATGCTCACTAACCACACTACTTTCTCAGACTTCAAAACTGCTTACTGATATGACAACTGACAAAATTTGGGTTTCAAAATAAAATATACTGTTGACAGGGCTGGGCAGACGGCTCAATGGGTAAAGTACTTGCTATATAAGCATGAGGACCTCAGTTCGGGTCCCCAGACTCATGTAAAGGCTGGGTGTGGCATTGTGTTCCTGTAAGCCCAGCACTGGGGAGGAGGAGACAGGACTCTGGCATTTGCTGGCTAGCGAGTCTTGCTAAATAAGTGCGCTCCAAGTTCAGTGAGAGACCCTGTCTCAAAAAAAAAAAAAAAAAAAAAAAGTGGAAAGCGATTGAGGAAAAGACTCAACATCAAACTTTGGCCTCCACATACATGAGCACACGTGCTGTATGCACACATACACACACATACCACACATCTACCAAACAAGCATTATTCTCAGTTAAGCTTTAGCAAGTTCAAATCCCATTACTTAAAAATCAGGGTCCATAAAGCATGCTGTTTAATTTGCATAGGTAAACTAAAATAAAATAAATTCAAGTGGCCTATACCTTTTGGTGTTTCTGACAGCTTTTAGAACCATGCTGAATATATACTAGTCAGTAAGCAGCATCTGGTTATATCTAATACTTACCCCTTAACAAATGAATTTAAGGTACCATCTGACCGCACTGGTAAATTCTTGGCTCCGAGCACAACCAAACAGAGTTGGCCATTAAGTGACAGCTGGTCTCCTGTCTCTAGAAGGAATGGCAGACTTCACGTCAAGCCCATTTTCCCTGATGCATTAGTATGCAGTACTAACAATCCCAAATGGACAGCAAACTGAGGGACTCCAGGCCGAGAGCGGGAGGAAGAGGTGCACCTCCCTCACAGGCTTGACCAGCCCTTCTCATACATGATTTCTATGCCAGGACTACTGAGACCAGGAAAGGTGACAAGTTACAGAGAGGACTGGGGCACCCCATGGAGAGAGAAGATCTGGAAGTCTCTGGTTGTAGCTAATGGCTTGGGAACTGGGATCTAGGAGCTGCCGGTAACCACAGCTGCTTGCTGATGGCAGTTTCCTCTTCCTTCCTGCTAAAGTCATTAAGCCACACCGTAGCAATATGTGTCCTCCCTGTGTGCCTTCTCTACCCTCACAGTGTCCACACGCCCTCTGTTATCTCTAAAGGTGCTTGAGAACCAGCCCTTGACCCTTGCCACTTGATGGGCAGCAACTGTCCCCTCTGACTTCATGAACCAGTGCACCATAAGTGCTGTTGGGTCCTGATGAGCCAAACTCAACCCATCATGCACACTGTAGGGGAACATCCCACCAGAAACTGTCCAGCCTGCAGCTTAGAAGGTGTACGGTGGGCACTGAAGGCCTTACCTACTCTGGTCACTCCTCTCCCCTCAGGCCATGAGTTCAAGGAACATTGTCCCAGGCCACCTCTGCATGCTGGTCGTTGGGTATGTGAGATCAGTGGGCAGTGGGAAGATGTGCCAAAAAAGAAACTTTCTGCCCACCTCAGCCTGCCTATCCTCTAGGCTTTGGGGACAGTGACCAAGACAAACAGCTCAGGTGGCTGGAGGTCACCTACCTTCTTGGGCCTCCTGGAGCTGTCTTGGCCCTGAAGGGAGGACCAGTTTGGCCCGTACAGCCAGTTCTCCATAATTCTGAGGAATGGCATCTTCATATTTCTCTGCCTGTGGGCAAGAGGCAGAGCTCAGAAGCAGGACCCTTCACCCCAGAGCCATCTGTCCGACTCTTGTCCCAGCTCTGCCTGTCAGTGCTCCCCACCAAAGCCCAGAGGCAGACTGACCATGTGCCTTGTGGATGTCTTCCTCCACCTGTACCAACTCACCTCTGCCACCCTCACCACCCTGGCATGGGAGAAGCAGTCCCGCCACCTCTCACATCTGAGGCCCATGGGGCACGGGAAGTAGGCCTTAGGGAACAGACTAACCCCAAGGAAGATTTGGATTCCACTGGGTTTGAAAAACTCAAGTGTTACCCCAACGCCATTTCTCTCTTAGCTGGCATCAGGAGAGATGCCTTTAGTTGGATGCCTGCTTCCCAAAGGATGCTGGGTGGGGCAACTTTGGCTGCTTGCTAGCAACAGAGATATCCCAGCTCAGTATCCATGGTGACCGCAGGAGTAGGAGGGCAGAACACACAGCAGGCTGATCCTCTGAAACTTCAGTTCACAGTAAGGTGGGCACACTCATTCCCAAAGCAGACATCACCTTGGCCCGGAGTGGGTACCAGCAGAAAGACTGTGTGGCACTGTCTTCAAAGTTCCATGTGGACAGAGGAATGATGACTTCTCCAAGGAATACCCTCCGGGCAAGGGTGCCCAGGTGCCACACAGAGACCTGCAGCTGCCGGGTCATGATCTGGGCAAGGTCCATCTGATACTGTACATGCAGAGATGAGGCGGTCATTCAGGTCCTCTGGCCCCACCCTGGGCCTGCCCAGGCTCCCCTCCCATGGGCTGAGCCCCAAAATTGCTGCAGCAGGCTCCATCTCCCTCCCACCCTACCCCTGCTTCTCATACCCAGACAAGGATGAGAGTCCTCACCCAGCCCAGAGGTCTTGGAGAGCAAGCCGAGAACCATGCCAAGGCAGGATCTGAGCTTACACAGGACCAATGTCATCCAAAAATACCCAAAAGCAGGCTTCTGTTTTTTTAAAAATGGCAAGTATCGAGGTTGGCGTGTGGCTCAGTGGTATGGCGTGTTGCTTGGCGTGTGCAAAGCCCTAGGTTCTCCTCCAATACCACGGTAGGGCTGAGGAGATGGCTCAGCAGTTAGAGGCCCTTGTTAGCAAAGCCTGCTGGCCAGGGTTCAATTCCCCAGTTACCACACAAAGCCAGATGCACAAAACGCTGCATGTGTCTGGAGTTCCTTTGCAGTGGCAAGAGCCCTGGGGCACTAATATTCTCGCTTTCTCTCTCCTCTCTCCTCACCACTATTTTTTTTAAATGAAAATGGTGACTGAGGAGATGGTCCAGTGGCTAAAGCATGAGGATCCGAGATTGGATAACCAGCACCCACCTAACATCTCAGCACTGGGGAGGCAGAGATGAGGCTCTCCGGGACTTGCTAGCTAGTCTAGTTGAATCGGTGAGT
Organism: Zapus hudsonius; assembly: GCA_004024765.1. NCBI lineage: Eukaryota > Metazoa > Chordata > Mammalia > Rodentia > Dipodidae > Zapus > Zapus hudsonius. The sequence continues at coordinate 21,097 of PVHP010002813.1, read as the reverse complement.
TCTGGGTTCCCTGAGAGACTTTATGGAGAAATGATAAAGGCACTCAAAGTGCATCCGTGGCCTCCACACACACACACACACACACACACACACACAAACATGCAAACATGTGTGCACACATGTGCAAAGAAAAAGGAATGGCTGTGTTGGGATGCTCTGAGGTTAGAAACGTCATTCTTTCAAATGTATATAGACTATTAAATAGTCACAACTGACTTAGATAACACCCATGGGTAAAAATAATTATAACTGAGTTCTCTGCAACTTAAATAAGATAGGTAAAACTTTTTAAATTGAATTACATGATTACATATATATCTTAACTAGTCCTCTTCTCATTTCATAAGCTGCTGTCTAGCACAAAATATTTCATTAGACTTATGGTTGAGTCATTTTGGATTTCGACCTAAAATGTGTGAGGCAGCTCAGTTTCCAAGTGTCTCCCAGCAGGCACACGACTCAGCAGGTGGCCTGTAGACCAGCCTTCGGTGGTGGCTTGCTCCTGGGTGGCCAGTAGCGTCCAAGCTTACACAGTGGAACCTTCCAGAACAGGACATCTCAGGCCCCACCCACACCTGCTGAGTCAGAATCTGCAACTTCTTGGGTTTGGGGTGTTTGTTTGTTTGAGGTAGGGTCTTTCTCTAGCCCAGGCTGACCTAGAATTCACTATGTAGCCCCAGGCTGGCCTCAAATTCACATCAATCTTCCTACCTCTGCCTCCCTAGCACTGGGATTAAAGGTGTGCACCACCACCACACCCAGCTTAATTTTTTTAAGAATATATATCTATATTTTTATTTTATTTATTTATTTTCAAGCAAAGAGGTAGAGAGAGAGAGAGAAAGAAAGAGAGAGAGAAAGAGAGAGAGAGAACACCAGGGCCACCACCTTGTGGCCCTGGCATATGTGGATACTGGGGAATTTAACCCAGGTCTTAGGCACTGGAGGCAAGTGCCTTAACCGCTGAGCCATCTCTCCAGCACAAGAATATATTTTTATTTATTTGTTTGCAAGCAGAGAGAGATAGATAGGAGGCAGACAGACAGAACAGGAGTGCCAGGGCCTCCAACCACTGCAAATGAACTCCAGATGCATGTGCTACTTTATGCATTTGGCTCTCTAGAGTCAAATCCAGCTGTTAGGCTTTGCAGGCAACTACCTTAACCGCTGAGCCATCTCTCTAGCCCCAGAATCTGGGACTTTTAGAGGCCCCAGGGGATTCCTACACTTGTGAATTTTGAGGACAGCCCTTCCATTGTGGCTTCCATTGAGGCTTCTGGTACTCCTTACTTCTAGTTTCCGGTTGGCAGGTCTGCCTGGGTGTGCATATACAGCACTTGGCCAGAGCAGAGACCCAGGAAACAATGGTTATTATTATTTAATAAACCCGGGGCTGTGTGCCAGTCCCCAGATCCTCCTACTTGCCAAGAAAGACAAACAAAGCCCTTTCCACTTGCCAGCATGAGACAGCAGGATTTCGGGGCTGCCCAGTCCTGGCTGGGGGTGTCCAGGTCTGGGCAGCCCTTTCAACTGAGTGTCCCTCAGCAGCGGGCTCTCTGTGCATGCTGGGTCTCCCTTAACCTCTTCATCCCAAACCAAAGTGTCAGACCTTTGCTCCATTCTGAACCATAACTGTATTTCTTCATATCAAAGAAAGTGAAAACCCAAACAATTCCTTTACAGTGTATTTTATAAAATGATGTTTTCATAAAATAAGAAATGTGGGCTTTACAGAGCATGCCTGAAACTCAGCTGTTTCATTTACAGGGGCCTCTGCTTAAGAATGTCTCACTGATATTCGGTCTAATGCCACCAGATAATCTTTTTTAAAAAATTATTTATTATTTATTTGCAAGCAGAGAGAAGGAGAGAGAAAGAATGAGAAGGAGAGAGAATGGACAAGACAGGGCCTCTTGCAAAGGAACTCTAGACACATGCATCTGGCTTCATGTGGGTGCTGGGGAATTGAACTTAGGCCAAGAGGGTTTGGAAGCACCTTTAACCGCTGAGCCATCTCTCCAGCCACACAAGACGATCTTTTAAGTCACTCTGTGCTCAGGTGTTAGTCAGGTTCTTGCTCACCATTTTCTCAGAAATCATTAATCAAAGCCATTTCCAAGTCTGGTGGAGTCTGTACTTTTCCTGTGCAAAGGCTAATGTCTGCTTGCAGTCAACTTGCCACTGATTGACAGACACAAAGAATGGATAGGTGTCTGCACTTACATTTAACTGACTCAAGGGTTTGTAAGAGGCATGTTGGACTCTGACCCTGTTGCCCAGCCTAGGGTGGAGAGAGGGCTCAGCTCAGGAATGTTTGCCCAGCGAGTACCTTCAAGGTCTCCTCGAAGGTTGGGTCCAGTGTGTTCTTTTGGACTCTGGTCTTGCGTTTTCCCTGGGAGGACCTGTCAGGCAGCAGGTACGTCTTTACATACCTAGTGGCCAAAGGCAGAAGGGCAAAGTGGGAGCTCAGCATGGGGTGAACAGTCAGAGGAGCTTCTCGAATACCCACATCAGCACTTCCTTTGCCCTGCTTCCTGTGGGAGTTTGAGATGACAGAAGGGCTTAGTGACCAGGACTGACTTGCTAATGCTGGTCCACACGGTTTGGGTCAAGTGTTGAGGATATAATCCTCTGGAATGTTCCTGGGAGAGGGAATAAAGCTCCCCCTGCTTCTGCCTCGCTCAGGCTCTGCTCCTGGAATCTCTGTCCCCTCTTCGCCTGGCATCGGATGAAGGCCATGGAGCCACACTCTACCTGTATGCCAGGCCCCCTCCTCCACCTCCACCTCTCCCACCTGACGGTACCCTCCAGCCCTAGGAACTCAAGAGGAAGGGAAGTTAGTGACTCACACTTTGCTTTTTCCCCATGTGGACTTCAAACACTGTATGTACTTTCCCTGACTCCCTAGAGCCCCGATTTTGAATTTGTACGTAAGTAAATTGCTCATATAGATTTTTTTCATCCTTTTTGTTTGTTTTGTTTTTGTTTTTCGAGGCAGGGGTCTCATGCTAGCCTAAGCTGACCAGGAACTCACTATGGAGTCTTGGGCTGGCCTCAATCCCTGGTGCTGGGATTAATGGTGTGTGACACCACGTCCAGCCTTTATTTTTTTTTTTAATTTGCTCTTTTTTTCCATCAACATACTGTTTGAGGGCTGGAAAGATGGCTCAGTGGTTAAATGTGCTTCCTGCTGAAACACGAGGGCTCAAGGGGGCCTGAGACCACCCAAGTTCAAGTCTTTGGAATCCCTGACTCCTCTGTTTTGTTCTTTTTTTATTACTGTCATCATTAATCTCGGACTCTTACTTTTCCATATAAACTTTAGAATTAGTACCTCTATCATTTTACGTCAATTAAAAAAAAATCACTTACGCCACCCTGAGACTACATAGTGAATTCCAGGTCAGCCTGGGCTAGAGTGAGACCCTACCTCGAAAAACAAAAACAAACAAACAAAAAAAAATCACGTACGGATTGCACTTTTTCTTCTTGTCCTCTCCACAGGCAAGGTTCTTACAGGCCCTGACGCAGATTTCTAAACAATGGGTTTGAAAGTGATAACGAATGGAAAATTCTATTTCTCCGGTCACATTAGCGTTGTCAAAATGACCCATCTCTGTGCAGGTGCTATTGATGCTAACGAGGCTCCCCTGAAATCGGGAATGAAAGAGACATTAAATGACTGCACAATGAATACACTCCTGATTTCAAGATAAATCCCCAGCCACACAGAGCATGCATCATGACTCACACATGGCTAATGCTCCAGTTTAGACTTTACCAAAGTTTAGTCACCACCTTCGGTGTCCTGAGTCGATGAGGAATCCTCAGAACGCCTTGATTGGCCTAGCAATAAAGATTACGAAATCCCATTCTCGTGGGATTGAGTGAACCATCTTCAGTACAATTTAGTGATAACTAGAGCGCCCGTGGCAAGACAGACCTAAAGCTGCAGAGTGGGGAGGGGGGCTAAGTGGCTGAGATTGGGAGTCAGGTGAACCTGGATTCCAGGGCTGGCTCTGCCACTCCTTGGCTGTCATTCTGGTCTCAGGATTATGGAGAGGATAGAATAGAACGAGCTATGTGGAGCATGCAGTCAAAGATAACGATAAATTGTATTTACACCTTTATGGGTATCTAAAATAAAAAACCAAACTACCCTCATAAATTGGAACACTCTAGGCTTAGATGATGAAGGAAGATAAGAGCACCGGATCTGTGGGCCTAGAAGATAAAGTCGGCCTCTTTGTCACTGTTGAATTTGTTTACAGGGCGGCCACCATTTGCATGTAATCATCAATCTCAGGACTGACTTAATAGGAACAGTGAAGCCTAAATGATTTCTGCCTCTAATCCTAGCCAGCTCCTCCACACAATCATACACACTAAAAGGAAACTCAGGGCTGGAGAGATGGCTCAGTGGTTAAGGCACTTGCCTGCAAAGCCTAACGACCAAAGTTCGATTCCCTAGTACCCACGTAAAGCCGGATGCACAAAGTGGAGCATGCATCTGGAGTTTGTTGGCAATGGCTGGAGGCCCTGGCATGTCCATTCTCTCTGTGTGTGTCTGTCTCTGTTCTATCTGTCTCTGCTTGCAAATAAATAAATAATTTTTTGTGGTTTTTCAAGGTAGGGTCTCGCTCTAGCCCAGGCTGACCTGGAATTCACTATGTAGCCTCAGGGTGGCCTTGAACTCATGGGGATCCTCCTACCTCTGCCTCCCGAGTGCTGGGATTAAAGGCACCACCATGACTGGCCAATAAATAATTTTTTTAAAGAAGAAACTCAGCCTATAACAGAATATCAGAAACAGCAAAGAGAGATTTTTAAAAAAGCCTACAACTCCTCAGAGGGTCTGGACCCCAAATTAGCTCATGCCAAAGATACAACCAGCACAGCCACACCCAGTTGCTGGCACTGAAAAAAATGTCATAGAACAATACCATGTGACAGCTGGGATGAAAAACCTTAAAATGGCACACATTCAAAGGCACGTGAGGCTGCATGAATGAAGGAGGGTTAAAAATGAAGCCCGGGGCTGGAGAGATGCTCAGTGGTTAAAGCACTTGCCTGCAAAGCCCAAGGACCAAGGTTCCATTTCCCACTACCCAAGTAAGCCAGATGCACAAGGTGGTGCATGTGTCTGGAGTTCATTTGCAGTGGTTAGAGGCCCTGGCAACCCATTCTCTGACTGTCTCGTTCTCTCTCAAATAAATAAATATTTTTAAATGAAGACTATAGAGTAGGGTTGATGGGGTTGGTAAAAGAAGTGAGCTGCTTTGAAGAGGAACAAGATGGATGAGTTCAGGAGCTAAAGCGTTCTGGCCTTTAGGCTGGGGAGATGCCTGAGTGAGCACCGTGCCTATTGTACAGTCATGATGACCTGACTACAGGTCTTTTATATCCACATAAAATGAATTCAGACACTGGTATCTACATAAAAATTCCATGCACGATGGTGTACACCTGTAATCTCAGTGCTGGGGAGGTAGAGTCAAGAGAATCCTCCAGAGCTTGCTGACTAGCTAGCTGAATTGGTGAGCTCTGGGTTCAGTGAGATACCCTGTGACGGCTAGGTTTTGTTGTCAACTTGACCTTTTTAGTCATCTTGGGAGGGTCTTTGAGGATGTTTACAGGAAGACAGCCCCTCAGTAGGGGGCAGGATGAAAAGAAACTCAGGAGAGCTAGAAGTAAACATCCTTTCCTGGGAGGGCAGTCCATCTCTTTCTCATAATTAATTAATTAATTAATTAATTAATAAAAAATAGTAACTATAAAATTAACATCCACATGTGCTCCCCCCATAACTCAGCTTACACCACCAGGACCTCGCTCTCTCTCTCTCTCTCTCTCTCTCTCTCTTTCTCTCTCTTAGCCTGTCCCATTTCTGTCCTCTAGTATAGGCCATTTCAAAACTGTCTGCTAATCACCCTGTCTTTCTTTATGGTGTCATTACATACATATTACAACCCACTCCAAAAATTTTTATTGGCTAGTTTCATCTTATTTTGTAATTTATACAAGTATCCTGTGTACATATGCTCTGTATGAAACTTACTTCCTATTGCTATTTTAATTGCTACCAATTTTTCCAAAATTAAAATAGTTATAAACAATGCTGTCCTGGACATTTGAAGACACACACTTGAGGCAACATTCAGAATACTTTTAAAAGGGAGACTATTTCCTGTAACTTAGGTTGTTAAGGAAGGAGAACCTGCAGGAATGAGGTGTAGCTCACTGGTAGAGGACACGGTTAGTGTGCCTCTAAGACCCTAGTGGAAGGAGACAGAGAGAGAGGAACTCTAAGGGCTTTCCATATAGTGCTCATTGCCCTCCAGAGAAGTGGTAACAATTTCCATTCCAGAAGTGCAGAATGCCTGAAGCATTTTTTAATAATTATTAAAGTGGTTCCAAAACAGTAGCTTGCTTTCATTTTGCCCTGATTCAACTAGTTGGGAGGTTGGGCAATTTTCCCTATTTATTGTCTGTCTCTATTTGTAAAGTGATTTCATAAGCTTTTTTCTAGCCTTACTTCTTGTTTCTCAGAGATGTAAAGCTTTCCTCAGAAGGGCAGGCAAAGGTCTTGGACAAAAAGCTAAAACCAGTTATTTGCCTTGTGGGAGTTTGATTGTCTCAGACAAACACTGCTTGGTTTAAAAGGAAGAGGTTAAAATCAGGCACATTAATCCAATCTCTGTTGTCTTATTTGTTTGAGATGGGTTTCATGCAGCCTAGGTCTCAAACTCACTATGTAGCCAAGGATAACCTTGAACTTTTTTTTTTGTATATGTGTGTGTATATGCCATGTTCATATGGGCATGCATGTGGAGGTCAATGTTAATATCTTCCTCAATGGATCCCCATCTTTTTTAAAAAATATATTTATTTGCAAGGAGAGAGAGAGAGAATGGACATGCCAAGGCCTCTCATCACTGCAAACAAACTCCAGATGCATGTGCCACTTTGAGCAGCTGGCTTTACATGGGTTTTGGGGAATTGAACCTGGGCCATCTGGTTTTGCAAGCAAGTGCTTTTAACCTCTGAGCCATCTCTCCAGCCCTCCGTCTTAATGTTTGAGACACTAACCCATAGCTCACTAGCGAGTAAGCTAAGGATCCTTTCGTCTCCACCTTTCCAGTTGTGGGGTACACACTCCCTGCCCGGCTTTTAACTGAATGATGGGAGTCTGAACTGAGGTCCTCATACCTTACAATACAAGCACTTCACTCTCTGAACCATTTCCTCAGCCCCATTATGCAGTCTCAAAATCTTAATTTGAAGGGCACACGTGGGGAAAAAATAGAGACGATGAGAATGGAGCACTTCGTGAATTTGAGTGTGCTAGAGGAACTATCCTAAGATATCCAAAATGCCCACTGTCCCAGCTCACCGGCACAGCCCTAACTCTTGAAGGCTCATCAGGTGGAGATCAGCTCCAGGCAGAGAAGTGGAACCATGTGGTGTGAATTAGGGAAACCAATCAATGCAAGAACGCAACAAATCTGTGGTTAGCACCAAATAGCCAGGTATCCTCCCCCATGGCCCCTGGGTTGACTAGGTGTTCTATAGCCACTGTATAGGAGACTAGAGAGCCACCTGACCTAAAACTAGAACAGTCCCTGCTGTGAGACCATGTGAGAATGACTGAGATGAGAAACAGTGAGTTCAGGCTTTAAGGACGTGACAGTTCTAATGGAATGGATCTCATAGTTTCCTAAGTATTCATCAAGGGCCACTTGAGTTTCAGACACTGCTCAGGGAGCTTGAAAATTACATTCTGGTAGATAGCTGATGAATAAGTAAACGAGCTATCAGATAGAAAGTGTTAGAAATGGGGCTGGAGAGATGACTCGGTGGTTAAGGCACTTGCCTGCAAAGTCCAAGGTCCTGGGTTCAACTCCCCAGTACCCACATAAAGCCAGACGCACAAGGTGGCACATATGTCTGGAGTTTGCAGTGACTGGAGGCCCTGACATGCCCATTCTCTCTCTGTGTCTCTCTCCTCTCTATCTCTTTCTGCTTGAAAATAAATAAAAATAAAAGATCAAGAGAAAGTGCTAGCAACATGGAAAAAAAACTGGAGCAGATGAGGAAGATGGGAACAGCGAGCAGCTAGCAGACCTACCTGAGAAGGCAACCTTGGAACTTCTGAGGGAAGACCCCAGGGGAGAGGGAGTGGCCTGGCCATGTCTGTTGTGTGTGTCTGGAGTTTTGAGGACCAGGGAGGGGTAGTTGAGTAGAGAGAGCAAGGGTAAGGGTGAGGTCAGAGAAGGGTTGGAAGCAGGTCTCTGGACAGGACTCTGTGGACCATCTCAGGTGGGTTCTTGGCTATGTGTTGGTTTCTGGAAAGATAAAGACATGTTTCTGGCCCTTCAAGGGACTTGGAGTGAACCCCAATGGGATGCTGGGTAATGTGGGGAGGCTATATTATACACTCACTGCCTCACAGCCACCATAGGGATTTATACCAGGAGAGAAGGTTCTGGAGCCAGCCATGCCCACCTTTGTCCTCTGCAAAGAGGTCCTTTGACCTTTCATCTTTCTAGGTTGTTCTAGATCGATAAAACATCCCCCGGGTGCTAAGCTGTCCTCAAACACAAGCTCTATCACACCCTGCCAGCACCATTCCAGACTTCTCTCCACAGACTGTCCAGTGCTTCAGAGGGTCAGCGCCTGCTGTGTTCTGAACGCTGGTACCTCTCCTCCTGCATGTTAGAATCCTTACTCCAAGAGGTAGTGTGAGGAGGTGCATCTTTGCAAGGTCCTGACAGTGAAATCCTCATGAATAGGAATAATATCCTTTATAAAATAGGTCAAAGGGAGCAACTTCCTCACTTTCACCAGGTAAGAAGGCACCATTGATAAAGCCAGAAATGGGCCCTTAACAGATTAATGGTACCACTCTGCCTTGATTTTGGATCCAGATCCATGAAAAATAATTTTCCATTGTTCATAAATAACCAAGTCTGTGGTATTTTGTAACAGCAGCACAAACAGGCCGAGTCTATTGTTAACTGAGGCCCCATGTTCCCTCATCTTAGGCTCTGTTTCTCTATCACGCTCCTAGGCCTACATAACACTCGGTGTTTTTAGTAAATAAGTCAATAAATGAAAACAAATGCCTGTCTATAAATAGAGAATAGACTGAAAGCATTACAAAGCAACCTTGAAGGGGGAAATAACTCAAGGCTTCTCAAAGGTGGCCTTGATATAAGGATAGACCTGGAGACCAGCAGGACAGAGTGGGATCTAGGAAAGGACCCACACTCATATGGAGACTTGGTTTTCAACCAAGACACTAAAGTCACTGGTGAGATGAAAGTCTTCTTAAAATGCAGTATTCATATAAAATTAGCTACAACCTGTACATCGTACAATTTAAATTAGAATAAACAAGCTGAAGAAAGAACATAAAAGTTTATTAAGCTTCTAGATAAAACAGGAGGCTAACTTCATGCCTTGTAAATACACAAAATACAGAAATAAGCATAAAATAAACTGATAAATTAGATTTCATCCAAGTTAAAAGTGTATCATTATTTATTACTTTCTGAAGGCATGAATGTGTTTCAATTAAGATGCTGTTGAAAAAAAAAGATGCTGTTGAGAGAGAGAGGGAAGGGCGGAAAAAGGGAGGGAAGGAAGAAGAAAGGAAGGAAGGGAGAGAGGAAGAAAGGAGGGAAGGGAGGAAGGGAGGGAGGAAAGAATGAAGGAAGGAAGGGAGGAAAGGATGAAGAAAGAGAAGGAAGGAAAGAATAAAGGGAGGAAGGGAGGGAGGAAGAGAGGGAGGGAGGGAGGGAGGAAGGAAGGCCACTCAAAGTGCAGAAAGGCTTTCTTCGCTCCAAGTCTAGGTGAAGTATAACCTCCGAGTTCTAATCTCATGTTCCAGTTTTTACCACAACAGTCATGTCTTCCCTTGCTGGTATTCAGCTGACTTGGCCTGTGCTGGGGATGTGCTCTACCACCTGGCTGCATCTCCAGCCCCCCTTTGATGTCATGATAACCACACATCCGGTGTAGAGAGTGTTGGGACAAGACTTACATGTCTCGAGTGTCCAGGGAAGAAAGTGCTGGGTGTTGGGCTTGATGGGAGGGTCTCTTGCTTCAGAACAGGGCTAGGAGAGCACTTAGGATCCTCTTGGTGGAAAGGTTTCAGAATATCTGGTGTGCTGGCCTTCTGGAGCGGAAAAGACAAAATTCACTTCATCACGTGCATCCCCATTGGACCACATCACCCTGTGGTGATTCCAGCAAGCACAGCCCAGTGACTTTAGTTAATATTACTAATATACAAACTTCCAGTGAGTGAGCTGGAAGACAAGCTTGGATGTGATCTGAGTGGGGCACCATGGTATCACTGAGGAAAACCAATAGGTAAAGCCCTCCTGGTTAAGTGCCAGCCTGTGTCCAGACCTGCAGAGACCCTAAGGCAGAGATCATGACCATTAAGGGGGTGTGTGCTAGTCCAAGGGGACACTAAAGGGTGGTCAAGGACTCATCACCCACAGCCACAGGGAAGGAGAAGAGGCTGAGAGACCAGCGGGCCCAAAGGGAAGATTTTAAGAATAAAAGGTGCTCCGAGAGGAGAAAAAAAGCACGAGGAAACGCTTACTTGGAATTAAATAAATGCATTTTTTCAGTTATAATGCTTTTTTAAAATATCTATTTTTTTGCAAGCAGAGAGATGTAGACAGAGAGAGGGGGGAGACAGAGAAAGAGAGAGAAAAAAAATAGGTACACCAGGGCCTCCAACCTCTGCAAATGAATCCCAGATGTATGTGCCACTTTGTGCATGTAGCTTTACATGAGTACTGGGGAACTGAACCTGGGTCATTAGGTTTTACAGGCAAGTGCCTTAGTTGCTGAGCCATCTCTCCAGCCCTAGCCAGATGCACAAAGTGGCACATGTGTCTGGAGTTTGTTTGCAGCTGCAAGAGGCCTGGGTGTATCCATATTCATTCTCTCTCTCTCTCTCTCTCTCTCTCTCTCTCTCTCTCTCTCTCTCAAATAAATAAATAGATAGTGTGATGGTTAGGTTTTGTTGTCAACTTGATCTTTTTACTTATCTTGGGTGGGTCTCTGAGGATGTTTACAGGAAGGCAGCCTCTCAACAAGGGGCAGGATGTAAAGAAGCTCAAAGAAGCTAGAAGTAAACATCCTTTCCTGTGTGGGCAGTGCAGAAAGGAAATTCCAGAGACCCAGGAAGCCATTAGGTCTGGGAAAGGGTCATAAGACCCCACCCTAAGGCTATATAAAGGCGAAGAAGTTCTCTCCTTAGCTCTCTTGCTTGTTCCCTGTTCTGTGTGTGTGGTGTAGTTGATGGGTTTTTCTCTCTGCTTGGACCTATGAAAGAGGGCCAGCCTTTTTTTGCTGTTACAGAAAGTAGTTTCAATAAATACTTTCCTCCCCCAAATTGTGCCTGGTTGAAGATTCATCCCAGCAGCGTGTGGCTGCCTATGACAGATAGATAGATAGATAGATAGATAGATAGATAGATAGATAGATAGATAGATGATAGACAAAATTTAAAAATAACTGATGACAGAAAGTTCCAGAAAAGACCAAATGTTTCCTCTGTGACTTTTAGTGTAGTTCAGGAACTAGTTTGGGTCCGCTTACAGAGAAAAAATGCGGGCTCTGAACAAGTTCTGCTCAGCAAAGAGTTGTTATACTTAACATGCTGTGTGGAAAGATCAGTAGATGTTAAGTCTCATTTGATCAAATTATAGACTCCCTGGAGCCAGGGTTTGCACTTGGGACTTTTTGTTGACAGTTGCTGACGACATCGGAAATAAGAGAAGGATGATGACTGTCGCCACTTTTGAGATTCCATCTCAGGGTTGCCTCCTAACATGAACCCTGGCTCTGGTCTGGTGTATCATAATAAACTCTGGAAGTTGAGAGGATGGGTGTTGGTAGCTTACATGGAAAGCTAGATACCACATATTCTCACCATGTGCACAGGGGAACCCTGGGCTGGGCACAACAAGAGATAGTGTCTTTATTTTAGAGTCAAAGGTCATCCTGGGCTCAGCTGGAGGACAGCAGGTGGAGACGGGTCTTGAAACTGCTAGACCATGTTCCAGCAGGAGAGTGGGCTAACCTCACACCCTCACCTGTAGAACAGCCCATCTGGGGACATCCTGAATGGAGCCCAGAGCCACAGAGGAGGGGCATGTGTCCCATGGAGCTGATCGTAGCAGCCATGTTACCCTACAAACAGCAAGCATTTCAGCTGGACTGAGTTGTCTGACCCCAACGATGAGCCAGGTTTGATTCCCCAGTACCCATGTAAAACAGCACATGCATTTGGAGTTTGTTTGCAGTGGCAAGAGGCCCTAGAGCTCCCATTCTCTCTCTCTCTCTCTCTCTCTCTCTCTCTCTCTCTCTCTCTCTCTCTCTCTCTCTTCATAAATAAATAATTTTAAATTAAAAAGAAAATGAAACAGGCCAAGCGCTCTGAAAAGTCCGCATGGAGGCGATTGGTGGAGGCCCTGGGCCCTGGGTACCCTGGAGGCTACGTTGACGGCTGTGTCTGATTGGCTCCGTCTCTCCGTCTGGCCCACGCACTGCCTGGGGTCCATGGCTCGAAGATGCTTCTCCGAAGTCATGTCATTCTGGGACTTGGAAAGCTCTAGAAAGGAAACACAAGGGGTGACAGCTGAGATTCGCGAATGTCGTCTTCTGAGATTTTGACAGTCCACAGACCCCAGGGTCCAGGAGGACAGACAGACAGATGGGTGGGGGTGGCAAGTTCACTGTGTAATGAAGGAGCACTGGGGGTGGGGAGGGGACATGGCACTGATGCCAGAGAGGGCAGAAGGGCTGGATTCCTCCAAGGTGCTCCAGGGGACACATTAGCCACGCACCACTGTCAGGGTGGCAGTGGAGGGAAAGGTCCCCACCCGCCCCAGCTTCCTCTGCAGCACGTGACCACAGGCTTGTCCAGACACAAAGACGGCCGTGAGCAACAAGCTGGCTTCTTATGACTGTCTTTTCTCCTGACTATTAGAAGGGAGGTAAAGGAAGATTTGAGGTGTCCTCATAACCTCTGTTTTCACAGCATTGTGGCAGTCCAGAGAGAAGGTGAACTGTGTGAAAGGAGGAACCACGCCGAAATTCAAGATGCACTACACTGGAGCATGGGATTTGGGGTAGCCTGAACCATGTCTCCAGGCCATGGTAATAAAGTATCTCTTATTCTCTTTGAGGTGAGAGCTGGGTTTTTATGTTACCATGGACTTGGGGAGGGGTCTGAGTAGAAGGCTGTCTCTGGGATGAGAGCCAGCTGTGCAGGGCACAGGCAGCTGTCACAGCCAGGCTGATGGGCATAGAGAGGAGGGCAGGACAGACTGCTGCCTGAGATAGCCTGAGATGGCCGCCGCCGCTGCTTATCTGTGGAGTAGGGCCTTGACTTCAATTGTCTTGCCTGGGAGAAATTCAGATGACAGTTTAAATCAAATCGTACAATTGGCTGAGGGCCAACCTCTAACAATGAGACCATCGGTAGATAATGAATACAAGACAAAAGGAAGTATAGAGAAAGAAAGACATTCCCGAGGAGCTCTGGTCCCATTCATGACCTGCTCTAAATACCAGCCAGCCCTGGACGTCTCGTAAGAAGGCTCTGTCCTGTAGGACTCTGATTTAGTAGAAATAAGAGGAAGCATATCTGAAGAGAGAATATTGAAGGAGACAGGATTCCAAGCCATGGTAGCCCTGGGTTACTTGTACCTACACATTGCAGGATCACTGCAAACCGAGAAAAAGAGAAACAGTTACCAGGCCCCACAGGATGGGGAGGTCCTGGTGTGGAGTGATTAAATGTATTCTGGTGTCTGGCCATTCCTCAGAAGTACGAAAGTGTTAAGCTCCTTTGACTGCTGAGCTAGGCAGGTTTGGGCAAGAAATGACGGAGAACCAGCTCGGCTGATGGACTGACATTGTGTCTCACCTCTCACAAGGAACCATAGGCTGCTCTGTGGGGACAGAGATACAGGGCTCAGAGCTGGGGCTGGGGCTGTTCCCTGGGTCTGGGGCAGCCTTCTCTGAGGTCAGCAGGGCTGGCCTGCATGAGGAGGGAAGGACATCTCCAAGGGTATCCACTTACTTTTCATGTGGGTGGTAACAGACAGGAACAAATTTTCCACAGATTTATTAAATCCTCTAAACTGCCCAAGTTCCTGTAACTAAAAGAGAAATAAGAGAATGAGTTATGTTAGCTAACCAGAGTTTGCCCTGCAATCAGCATGCTGCCAGCCCCTCACCAAACCCACAGAGGGTGGGTTGTGAGTGCTCAGGGTACAAGCCAGTGTGGGTGGATGTGTGCATTATCATTGGCTTGTTCTCGAGATTAACAACTACCTCTTAGACACGAGGATGGACAGACACTTCATTGCTTAGAGTGTCCCCAACTAATTATTGCTTGCTTGACCTCCTTTCTCTCGCGGTCCCACCCCAACTCCATGCAGATGGGGTGCTAACATGGACAGAATACTGGTGACATAGGGTTCAGGGTGGTATAAAGCACAAGGTAACCAACCTGGAGCCAAGGAATGCTCTCTCCCAAAACAGAAGTGAGAAGAAAAAGGGGGAAAGCAAGAAAAAGGAAATCACTTCCTTCTCCGCGTCTCATCCATCCATCCATCCAATGTTCACCCATCCACTCACCATCCACTTATCCATTCACCCACTCACTGATCATTCATATATCTGTCCACTCACCCATGGTCATATAACTATCTCTTCCTTAATCTACCCATCAGTCCACTCACTCATCCATTGATCCACCTATCCATCCAGTGTCCATTCACCCTCTCACCTAACCATCCATCCATCCATCCAAGGTCCACTTATCCATTCACCTACTCACCGACCACCCATCCATCTGCCATTCACCCCATTCACCCACTATCCATTCATCTCTCTGCTCTCCATCCATCCACTGGATAGTCAACATATCCATCCATCCACCCATCCATCCAGTGTCTCTTTATCCATTTACTTACCCACTATCCATCCACCTGCTCCCATCATCCATCATCCTACCCACCCACTATCTAACCCATCTACTGTCCATCTATCTATCCACTATCCACCCATCTACCTCTCAGGCAGAGAACCTGGGTAATTCCATTGAGATGGCTTAGCTAATTTCTTTGGACAGAAATGGTGTCAGTTGCCTTTACATTAGAGCCTGAAAACACTCAGAAGATACACTCTTATTCCCAAAGGCTCTGCCATTCTCACACACCTATAGAACCAGTAGCTCCCAGGATATCCCAGAGGCCAAACACACATTCCCAACTCAAAGGCACAGAGCTGGTGACAGAGGCAGGAGATGAGGACTCAGGATATAGGCAGAAGGGGCCAGCCATGGTCCCGGGCCACAGAATGCTGCTGAAAGCACTTTCCCGTCTCCAGCTGGACCTTGGCTCTCTGCCTTGCCCTGGGACTTCCTCCAGAGTCACATCCCCAGGCTCCTAAACTGTTAGCTCAACTCTCCAACCTCCTTGTCGACTCTCCCTTCCCTGTGTCCCACCCAGGGCCATACAGAGAGACGCATTACCCTGCCAGGGCTTCCGCCACACTGGTTCTCACTGAGAGGTGGAGGAGTAGGAGGAACCACAGAGATTTTGCTGTCAGGGAAAAACACAGAAATAAGCTGCATGAACTGTGTGAGCTACTTACAAGCGCACAGATACATTGTTGTTTTATACTTCAAGTCATTTGCTTTGTTTGTCTTTAATTCTCAGCTGAAAAAAAATTACCCAGCACGCTTGCTTGGCCCTCCTCCTCTGCAAGGAGTACCATTTGCTGGTTATCTGAATGTGGGCACGAGGACACCACCACCTGCAATCCAAATATCCACTTTTCCATTCTAGTTCCCTTGGGTCTTTGGAGGGGCGGGTTTCTTTTTGTGATTTTTTTTTCAGTGCTAAGGATCAAACCAAGGGCCTTGTGCATATTAGACAAGTGCTCATCGGGCTGAAGAGATGGCTTAGCGATTAAGGCATTTGTCTGCAATGCAGAAGGACCAGAGTTCGATTCCCTAGTGCCCATATACAGCCAGATGCACAAGAGGGCGCATGTGTCTGGAGTTCATTTGCAGTGGCTTGGAGGCACTGGTGCGCCCATATTCTCTCTCAGTCTGTCTGTCTGTCTCTCTCTCAAATAAATAAATAAAATTTTTTTTAAATAAAAAAATAGACAAGTGCTCATCCACCGAGCTAAATGCCCAGCCCCACCCTCTCCCCCACCAGTACTAGACAACTGGATGGGTTTCCCACTGAGATGCTCCAAGCCTCAGGCTTCACTTGTGGGGCTCCATCTAGAAGCCATGTTCTCTTAGTGCAAACCACACCGGAAAAGCTCAAAATGTTGTGAATTAAAAAAAAAAAGAGAGAGAGAAACTGAACACATGAACTAACAGAAGTAAGAACAAACGGGGGCAACACAAAGAAAGAAACAAAGTAAGTAAAAGACAGGACAGGTATGATGATGCCCACCTGTAGCCCCAGCATTGGGAAGACCAGAGTAGGATGATAGTCATGAGTTCAAGGCCAGTCTGGGTTACACAGCAAGTGCCAGACCACAAGTCTGCATAAAGACCCTGACTAGGAAAAAAAAAAAAAAAGGAAAAAGAAGCCATAAGAAAGATTGGAGACTGGACACATTCCATCATGGGCCAAAGTAGTAGCTAGTGCCTGGCAGGGCTCTTGGTAATGGTTTAGGTACAATCAAGTAGGTGAATTATTTCAGCTGCAGGCTGTCAAGGGTTGAGAATTTTGTGCCAAGATGTTAACATCTCTCAGACCATCATTCATTGGCCAATAGATTTGTTTATTTCACAAATATGGAAGTGCCAGGCACCGAGTATGTTGTTAGAGATAAGAGTGTGTTTAGAATGTCATCAAATGTCCAGCCAAAAATGATATTTCATTTCCTTACAACATTTCAGGAGGATATGAGGAGAAAATGAATAAAATTGAGAGAGATACTATGATAATGATTTCTCATGAGAATCTGGAAGTTTCTGATTGAATCTTGAATCTTCTCCAGGCACTTTATCATTTAACAAAAAAAGCAACATTCCAACGCAGTGACCCCTACATCAAGGATCTCTGTGTTCTTTCAAGGTGTCCTCAGGGCTCCAATCCCAGAAAGCCAGACGGGCATCCTCACTGTACTCACCTCAGCCTCTGGTAAGATTGCAGGAGCTTGGCCCCAGCCGTTTCATGTTTGCCTGGAGGAGAAATCAGTAAAGGTCAGTCAGTAGTGAGCACATAATGTAGGTGATGCAAACACAGGGAGTGATAAATTAAGATTATTTTTCTAATACCACTTCTTAGGATAACAAGAGATCCTTTGAGCATGACAGAAACGCTCAAAACTTACATTATGAGGATACATCGTGGGGATGGTGGTACAACTGTGAGGATGGTGGTACATGGTGAAGGATGGTGGCACACGGTGGGGATGGTGGTACACTGTGGGGATGGTGGTACATGGTGGGGATGGTGTACATGGTGGGGATGGTGGTACGCGGTGGGGATGGTGTGGTACATGGTGGGGATGGTGGTACGCGGTGGGGATGGTGTGGTACACGGTGGGGATGGTGGTACATGGTAGGGATGGTGGTACGCGGGGGGGGGGATGGTGGTACGCGGTGGGGATGGTGGTACGTGGTGGGGATGGTGGTACACTGTGAGGATTGTACACTGTGAGGATTAACTTGTGCACTTAAAACAGGTGAACTTTTTAATATAGTGATCAATTTTATCGATTTGCCAATCAGTTAAATTTTAAAGCGTAAACAATCAGCCTGTCTAAATTTTTATATATTGTTGAACATAACACAGCTGTATGGATGAGGATATTAAAATGTCAGTTTTCACACATTTCTTATAAACAGATTCAAACGTGTTTAGAATTCTATTGAGAATCACATTCTAATGTAACTGCTCCTCTTGCATACTTTAGCATCTTGAAAGCAGGTAAGCCATAAAATCTATTATGATAATGTTATATCCTAGTCTAAAAATGCTACGTAAAATCATTTTTCAATACCATTTGTTGAAGTTTGTATATTTATTGCTATTATTTTTATTCCCTTTCCACATTATCTTTCCATGATCTTGGTAAATTTACGTGACAGAAATAAAAATAAATGCTTTTTCCATGTTCCTTTCAAGACACGGATTCTAATGAGTGTGTCAAAGTTCTATATGCCCACACCAATTATGCCGAATTTTGAGTTCACTTAGCCCAAACTATACCATACCAGTAAACTTTAACACCGACGCCTTTCCATTAGCTTCAGACATTGCAACCATACATATTCTTAAAACATGGTCTTTGTCATTAGCTATTTTCAGAGTCCAGAGTATGAACCATTACACAATGGAACCTCACAAATTAACTATTTTCCAAACACTTGAATTTTGTCTTATAGGCATTTTACTTCACTAAAGTTGTTGTTAACACATCACACACGTCCGTGTGCCAGATCATAAGGGTTGGGAATCACTATTTTTATTAAAAGTTGATGTTGAACTAGATTTTCTAAATCTGGGTAATTTGATTAAAAAAAATACTTCAAGCTTCTAAACACCCATTTGTCCGTTGGAAACATTTCCTAATTGAATGAATGTATTTCTCTAAATGTTCCTTGTGATGAGGATTAAATTAATCGCTTTAAAAATATAATCTGCTTATTTCTAGTTATAGTAGCTAATACTTCTCTAAAACAGACTGCACCTGATATATTAACTCTTTTTTGTTTTAGGAAAGAGGTTTTCATGATTTCAAAACTCCAGAAATAACACTCTACTTGTGCACAGTTCTGTGAGCACGGTGCTTCCTGTCTGTCATAGAAAGGTCATAGAAGCCAGACTTGTAGCCCAGGGACATTTCCAGAAGCTTCTACCCTGGGCTCCCACACAGCCCATCCCCACCAAGCCACCACCCTGGGTGGTTCAGCTAGCTTCTGTGTTATTTATTTGAACGATTTTTAATCCATTCTAAAGACTTAGGTATTAGTGGCATTTTCAAATATTACACTGGCAGCCCAGGGTATTAAGAAAATCAGAGGTTGGGGATATAGCTGAATAGGTAATGAGCTTGATTCCCAGAACCCAAGTGGAAAAGCTGGGTGTGGTGGTTCACATTTGTAATCCTGCTGCTGAGGAAGTAGAGACAGAAGAATCCCTGGGCTCACTAGCCAGCCAGTCTAGCCTAATTAAACAAATTCAAAGCCAGTGAGGAACACTGTCTCAAAAAATGGTGGACGATGCTTAGACGCAATGCCCAAGTTTGTCCACTGACCATGACACACATATACACATGTGCAATTGAGAACACACACACCTTAGGATGAGCAGCGGAACCACTGGGAGGGGCAGACAGCATCTAATGTTAAGTCCTTGACATCAAGCTCTAAACCTTAAAGTGGGAGACAACCCCAGTCCTGGGCCCTTAGCTAGACTGGCCCCAGGGAGGGCAGGAAGCCTGAAAATCACACTTAAAGCATTTAAAAATATACGTTTTTAAAAATTATATTTATTTTAGGGAGAGAGAGACAAAGAGAGACTGGAAGAGGATAGGTACATCAGGGCCTCTTGCCACTGTAAATAAACTTCAGACGCACCCACCACTTTGTGGGTCTGATTTTACATGGGTACTGGGGAATCGAACCCAGGACTGGCAGGCTCTGTAACCACTGAGCCATCTCTCCAGTCCACATCTAAAGTTTTGAGTCTATCTGCCTGTACCCACCCATTTTTAGGCCTGCATAGAGGGGTTCACTAGATTCCCAAGGTAACCTAGGGGCATGCTGGCCCCCCTTAGAAATGCTTCTCGGGCAGAACGAAAGGCCTCCCTGGAAGGCTGAGACAAGCTATCAGAAGCATCGGGCCATGAAGTCCCACATACCCAGGAACCACCTTGAAGAAAGTGGCTTGGGAGCTATGATGTGTGTGTGGGCCGAGGAAGGCAGGGAAAGGGAACGAGAAAGAGAAAAATCCTAAATAACGACACCACACATCCAGCCAGACCTGGGCAACAACACAGACTGCAAGACAGAGAGAGAGCTGGGAGCCCTCCGGGTCAGGATCCACAGGACACATCGGGGGCCTTCTAGCCTTACTTAGACCTTTAAGACCTGGCTTCTGATCTGCCACTGAAGTCCCTGCCCCTCCACCGCCAATCACTCCGCCCCCAAGGCCTTCCCTAACATCCAGGCCCAGCCTGGACTCCCCCAGGCCCTTTCCACTCCAGCAACCAAATGGCTCCTTATTGCCCTGTTTACCTGGGTGTCACCTGACCTCTGCTTCCACAATTACAGTCACCAGGGATGTCTACCTCAGCCTTTTATCTCAGACCTTCCATGCCCCTGGCCACATTCCTGGGTTTCCCTCTGACCCCTGGAAGAGGTCTTGCTGCAGCGCGGCTCTCTGCTGTCCTCTGCTGGTGGTGACAAGGTTCAGCCAAATGGACATCGTAGACCCTCCCGGCTTTGACCTTGTCTGGGAAAGCAGCTTTGGGAAGTACGAAAGTGGGCTGGGCACTGATATTTGAATTATTCGTCATTTATATGTTCTCCAATACTAACTTTTTAAACCAGCCAGAATGTAAACAAGCCATTTTTAGGTCATAAGACATGAAAACAAGCGAGGGAAGTGGCTGGTCCACAGGTCTTTGTTCCCCAGGGCCCCACTAGGAGGCTGGGAAAAGACACAGAAGCAGATCCAACCCTGCCCTGCAGATCAGAGCTTCATCAGCATGAGAACCCACAGGAGGATGACTCAGGCACTTGTGGAGTCTGAGAAGGGCTGTCCCTGTGGCTTCTGTCCACCTCTATATTCACCCCTACTTCCCTTTCTCATGCTTGGAAAGCACCAAGTCTTCATTTCTGAGTTCCTATAACCACTCTATGTACATAGAGGACATCCCTGGGGGCTTCCAGGAGACAGATAGTAGAGGGGGAAAGGCCTCTGTCCTGCCCAGCTTCCCAGCTGGACAAGCGGTTTAGCAACGACATGAACTTTGCCAAGTGCAGAAGCAGCTGCAGGTAGGTTAGCCCTGCACCACACAC
>PVHP010002812.1:0-84818 GCA_004024765.1 Zapus hudsonius | reverse complement strand
ATTTAAGAGAAAAATGCTTCATAAATAAACTTATGTTTAAAAAGAACAAGAAGGCGATGCCACTCCTGGGGCTTCCAGCGCCTGCTAACACAAAACATCTGCTGAACTTCCGGAATTTTCCTAAGGCCTTGAGAACACACCCACGCATTTCCAATTTTTTTCCTAACTATGGACTTGGCTTCAGCAGTTTCCAGTTTTATGGCCGACTGTCCCATCCAAACAGTCATTTGGTGTTGCCCTGTACTGCAAATTCATCCCCGGTCTGTTGGTGCCATGGGGGAGTGCTGGCTCTTCACTGAGAGGCCGGGCAGGCCCGGGAGGCAGACAGGAGCCTATTTATAGTGAGGGTGGCTGCTTGTTTTCCTCCTTGTTAGCACTGACTGCCGGGGAAACCAGATCAACCCGTGTTTGTGTCATCCGTGTCTAAAGTGAATGAGGAGACAGTCACAGCAGCACCTCGCAGTGTGTCATGTGAACCCAGCAAGGGCTTCTCCATGACTCAAGGAAGCCAGCTCTCGGCTCTTTTAAGGGACAATAGGTTCATAGGTTTCCTTGCCCGTGTAAACAAACAGAACATACTTTTAAAAAACTTCTTCGGGGCTGGGGAGACAGTGTAGCGGTTAAAGGCACGGGCTTGCAAAGTCTGATGGTCTGTGTTTGATTCCTCAGTGCCATGTAAAGCCAGACACACAAAGTGAAGCATGTGTCTGGAGTTCATTTGCAAAGGCAAGAGGCCCTAGCATGCCCCCTCCCTCTCTCTCTCTCTCTCTCTCTCTCTCTCTCTCTCTCTCTCTCTCTCTCTCTCTCTCAAGTAAATAGAATTGTTCAGAAAGCCTTCATCTTTGTCACGTCCTTGCAGTCCGGCTCCAGGTGCAAGCAGTGAGCATGCCCATTTGCTCGGCTTGCCACTCTTGGACTCTGCAAACTGTTGGTCTAAAGGGTCTTAAAAACCATGTCTCTGTGGTTCAGTCACTGTCTTGGTCTATGTGGACTATGTGAACAAACACCTTACCTAGACTTGGAACCTTAAACCAGCCCTGGAGGCAAGGAGCCCCACTTCCTGGCACCACAGGATGGGGTTCCAGCTACATGGAGGTGTTGATACTTGTGTCCTCAGCAGGCACGTGGCCACATCCATTGTCAGGCACTGACTCCGTTCATGGAGGCTGGCCCTGTATCTGTCACCTTTGGAAGACACCACCTATAATATGTGGGGGGTTCAGCTTCAGGATATGAAGTTGGGAGATAGATGTTCAGATAAAGCAGTTACCGTCCAAAAGATGAGAGCACAGCTTGGTAAGTGACCCTGTGGTGTGTTTCAGACTTTGGCTGTTTCCCCTTTTAAGCTAATTTTCTGGGTCAGGTGAGTTCTTCCAGTGTGAACTCAGGTGGCATCGTATACAGCAAGAGGAGCCAGGGTGAGAGGTCAGCATTACGGAGTCCAGGAAGAAACCCATGCAAGGAAAGGCGAACAAGCTGTCAAAGGGCCAGCAAGGACTGTTATCCCAAAGAAAGAGAGGCTCTGAGCGGGTGGAGTCTCAGATGCCATTGAGAGGCAAGGATGGGCTGACCGAGGAAGGGGAGAAGCCCTGTGGGCTGCAAGGAGATCCTAGCTAGAAAAAAACACATTCATGAAGTCCCCGTCAAATCTACACCTGCAGATTAGTCCAGGGTTTAAGAAGGTAGAAATACCCGGCAGGTGGAGGACCAGCATCAAGTGATGGGGATGCCCAAGAGGCGTCTGTCAGGGAGGCAAGACCCCTGTGGCAGCCTGGGCTGATAGGTATGTACCGGAAATGCCCACAGTGGGCAGGCTGGGCTTCCCACTCAAAGCAGAAGGCTAGAGCCTCACCCATGGAGAGAACCAGTTCAGGGAGAGAGGTGTCAGGGACTAAAGTGACTCTCCACACAGTCCGTGTTCCTGGGCCCCAACCTCTGCCCGTCCCCACCACCCCTGGTGACTGCCGAGAGGGGAACATGCTAATCCCAGCACGGCCCTCTCCATGCCGTCTGAAATTGCCTCGTTTCCCCAAGGTTTAGAGACCCTAAGTTGTCTTTTTGAGACAGTCTCGCCATGTAGCCCAGGCTGTCTCAAAATCATGATCCATCGTTGATCCTCCTGCCTCAGCTTCCTGAGTGCTCAGAGTAAAGGCATGTGCCACCATAATTTCCACATAGTAAATTATTGGCTACAACCAGAAGCCTGCCTGGCACAAGAGAGTTAAAGAGCTGCACATTGGGGTCTTTTCGGGAAAGACCCTCGTGTGTCTGTCTATCTGCCTGAACCTTCAGTTTTACGCTACCTAGAGATCTGCCCTGTGGTCTCACTCTGTGGGCAGATGAGCTGATGAAAGCCAGGGCGCCTCACGGCAGGAGAGGGCGATCATTTCTCGTGAATCGTCATGCGGAAAGACCACAGCCACGCATGGTGGTCAAGGGCTGCCTCCCGCATTCTTGCCCTGCATGTCAGACCCACGGCTTCCAAGGAAGTGTCATTGTTTTGCATAGGGAAAAAAATAATATTTGGTTCAAAGAGCTCACTGCCAAAATGCTAAAAATTAAGTGATAGCGTAAACCATAATTCCCAAATGTAAAACAGATAGTTAAGTTATTATCCATAACCTGCCTGAGATGAGAGCTGGAAGAGCCCTGGACAAGGGCTCCTCAGCCTGCGTGCTGAGATTAAAGGCATGTGCCGCCATAATTTCCAATGCCATGACGTCCCTATAGATGCTAAGGATTTCCTGGTCTATTCAGAAGTCGGCTCAGAGGCCTGCACAGTGCTGGAAATGTACATGGAGATTTGCCTGCTGTCCGGTCTTAAAGAGGTTTCACAAATGAATGGGATCAGCACTCATTCTGTGTGGCACTGAGACCTGCGTCTAACACAGGCCCCCCAGCACTCACTGCGGGTGAGCGCTATGGTCATTGGCTTGTTTTACTGGGAATTACAATAACTGAACATATTGTAATTGATGATAATCCCTCCCATTATTGCCCTCTTGTGTCCCCAGCCCCTCCGTCCCCCTCTCATGGCTCCGGCTCAGCCTTCAGGGCCTGGTGGGCTTTGCTGCTGGCTTGGTCCTCAGGTGCTCGAGGCCTCTGGTGTCCAGGCAGTGCGGCCCAATGGCCAATCTGTAGAGGAGGACAGAGCAGTCACAAAGGAGTGTCTCTCTGGGATTCCAGCAGCCTGATGGGGGCCTCCAGTGGGGATGGAGAGGGATGGGATTGATTTAAAGTAACTACTTCCAGTTGCATTTACAATTAAAGCAGCCCTCCAGAGCACTCTGTGGGGCCCCTCGGGAGGTAAGACAGGTGAAGGGTGTGGAGCAACTGAGACAGAGAGAAAAGGAGGGATGGCCATGGCAGTGTTAGGGAGCGGAGCAAGTGAGTCCCGAGGAGCGCGTGCAAGGGAACTCCATGCCCTGGTGGCCGAAGAGGCTGTGCGGGGTTAAGACAGGTGTGACATGAGAGGCCTCTGATGTCTGGAAGCCAGCGGAGGGGAGACAGGGTTACTGCAGGGACCTAGGAAAGTGTGAAGAGAAGGGGGAGGAAGTGGCATCAGAAGTCTGCATGGCAGGAAGTCGCTGGCAGGGAGGACAAGTTGATGGAGCCAGCAGAGCACCAGTGTTTCCTCCACTGGTCCACATCTGGACCACCCCATCAGCGGCTGGTTTTGGGAAAAGGAACGGGGGGGGGGGGGACTATTACTGGGCACAGTGCTGGAGGGAGTAAGGCTGCAGATAGATCTGTGGAGGCCCGGGCAGAGGTCCAGAGGGAGGGGGAGCAGAGAGGAGGAGGTCAGGGCACACCCCAGAGTTGACAGCCAGTCTCCACAGAGTCTCATCCAGAAGTTCCATGCGGGGGGAGAGCCCTTTGGGTGCTCACCCTTGAGGGGAGAGTTTGGTCCAAGTGGCCAGCCAGAAACCAGCAGGATGGAAGGCAGGAAGTGGCTTTGGAAGGTGTCCACGTTCTGTTGGGGTAAGGAACAAATGTTTTAATGGTGATGGGCCCTGTGAAGATAGAAGACTCGTGGTGAGTCCTCTGACGCCTTCCCAAGTTCTGCCATCTTGCTTTCCTGTGGCCATGAGCGGTGACCCTGCGGAGCCTCCCCCAGGTGACCGGCTCTTTAGGCCATCCTCTGCGAGTCAGCACGGGGCTGCTGAGGCGGGAGTGATGGTGATGGTGATGGCTGGGCTCCTGCCCTACTGCCCAGCAAGTGAAGACACCAGGGGGACCCTGAGGACACTAGAGGAGCAGAAGAGATATATCCACACATGTGCTGTGCTCTCTCTCTCTCTCTCTCTCTCTCTCTCTCTCTCTCTCTCTCTCTCACACACACACACACACACACACACACACACACCATGGGTAAACCTGGACGGGTGATCTGTGGGGGATAAACACGACATGAATACTCTGAGCCCCAGGAAGCAAGCTCGCCATGACCGGCCTGCTTAAGGGCCATGGCAGACTCTCCCTGACTCCTCCTTAGGGAGTGGCTGTTGCACCCTCTTGGTCACTTGGGAGGCCATGGACCCTTTGTCTCACCTTCTTCATTATGAGCCTCAGGAGCGGGAAGCTGGGCCTAATGTCGCCTTCCACCTTGTGTAGGAATATTGCCACTCATTTTCCTTCTAAAAACTGCCATTAGAGGGCTGGGAGGCGCTTGCCTGCAGAACCTGATGACCTAGGTTTGATTCCTCTGCCCCCATGTGAAGCCAGATGCACAAAGCGGCACATGCATCTGGGGTTTCTTTGCAGTGACTAAAGGCCCTGCTGAGTCCATTCTTCCCCCTCCCCTCGCCTGCTCGCTCTCTGCTCGAAAATGAATAAATAAAAAATATTTCTAAAAACTGCCATTAGAAAGCAAGAATGGGCACTAGGGATAAGGCGGAGTTGTCCGAGCGCCTGGGGTAGACATCGGTAATCCCAGAGGTAGAGGCAGGAGGGCCGCAAGTTCAAGGTTTTCCTCAGCTACACAGTGAGTTAAGATCAGCCCGCATGAGACCCTGTATTAAATAAGAAAACAAGAAAGAAAGGAAAGGGGAAAGAAATGAGAATGTCATATGTCCTGAGGACATGTCCTGGCTGAGTCACTTCTCCACACGCCCCAGAGCCCGTCCAGGAGCCTGGGTTTTGCGTCTGCATAGCTGAGCCATTCTTATCTTCCCACAGACCAAATGGAGATGGGTCTCCTGTGGCCTGTTCTTTTTTCATTGCGGATGTGTGTTCAGTGTCGGTCCAAAGGATCGCCCTAGATGGCAATCAGAGGAGGGAAGTCCAGGACACCAGAGAGACACTTCCAGGGTCAGAGCTGGCTGGGAGCCCAGAAGGCAAGCTGCGGCTGGGCGGGGCCAGCATCCTCGGGCCACAGAACTGTCCTCAAGGCAGAAGGGTCTCACACAGGCAGAGGGACCTCTCCCCAAAAGAACTGATCCATTTGCCCCTTCACCTCCCCATATCTAATGTTGAGGGCCAGGGTTGGGGTGTGGCCCTGTGGTGGAGAATTTACCCAGCAGGTTCAAAGATTGGGGGGGGGGGGACAAACAAACAAAAATACTTCAAGGGCCACATGGGTAGGAGGAGAGAGTGACAGAATGGTGAGGCTGGGCCACCACAGCACCCAGCCATGTCCCCTCCTCAGACTTCCTGGGCTGGAGTCATCGTACCCCAGCTTGGCCGAGGGCTTTTGGATTATATCTGTTCCCAAGCTTTTTTTTTTTTTGTCTTTGTTTTTTGAGATAGGGTCTTGCTGTAGCCCAGGCTGACCTGGAATTCATTCTGTAGTCCCAGTCTGACCTCAACGAACTCACTGTGAGCCTCCTACCTCTGCCTGAGTGCTAGGATTAAAGGTGTGCGCCACCACGCCCAGCCCAAGCTTTTTTTTTTTAATCCATAATTAGATAGATACATTGAATGAGCAAATAATGAGTTGGTATCCCCATTTCCCCAATTTCCCTCTTCCATGTCCCCAATCAGCTGGATATCCTTCTCCATGGGCAGTCTGGATCAGTCCATGGGGTAGGGGGTTATGGTTAGCCTAGGAGTCAACCCAGTTCCACCCCCTTTTGTATGTTGTTACTGAGGGGGTTGATGTTTCTGGCAGTTCTCCCCCACCATGGCTCTTACAATCTTTCCACCCCCCTCTTCTGCTCAGTTCCCTGAGTCATGGTGGGTGAGTATTAAGGCTGCTTTATTGTTGAGTTCTTAGGGGGCTCTGTACTTCTGCTTTTGGTTGTGTTGAAATCATTGGTGTCTGTCTGGTTTATCCTGTGTTGACTGACTGGCTGTGACTGTGGGTCTCTTGCTTATCCCACCACACTCTGTGGGGTTCTATACGGATCCTTCATGGAAGATCTGAGGTGGCTCATCTCTTGCCCGGATGTCAGCTACAGGCCTGCGGTTTGTTGGTAGGGTTGGAGGATCCATAGCTCTCTCGCTGCATTCTGAAAAATACAAACAGAATCTCCATCGGAGAGTGAGATCAGTACAGGTTAACTTAGATACACATTTCTGAGTTGGCTAGATTCTATTGTTAGTAGCTCCTTGTAAATCACTGGTATAGTGCATTTCTCTTTGGGGGACCAAGATTCTAGTCCCCAGTTCCAGTTAAGGGCTCCCCATCACTAAGTGGATTACTTGGCCCAATTAAAAGCTTTGGCTCCTCCATTGCACAAGTGCTCCTTTCTTGGTTCTCTGTTCTCTCCCAGTAGGAAGTGTGTTCAGCCTACTCATGGCGGCAGACTGCGTTCCATGTCAGTGGTCTCTGTTTACTCCAGCTGTCATTGACCAGTTTCCCCTGGCAGCTTATGCAGTGCCTTCCAGCACTGCACTAACTACCATCTGGGGGCTGGTTACCATTCTGGACCTCGCAGGGTCTCTCGATGCTGATAGATGGCTTTCTGTGGTTTCTTCAGCAACATGATCTTGCCTCAGGCCTGGGGTGGGTATTAACCTTTTAACTCCAGGTGGCCGGCTTGAAATGTAGACTTAGACACCTTAGGGTGCCCCAACCACCTACGGGCTTTGTGTAGCTCTAGACATTCACAGACGGCTCCTGTCTCTTCCCTCTGGGAATGTCCACTCCATCACCCTCAGTCACCCCCAGAACTTTCCCACCCACAGATTGTCACCTTCGTCTACTCACTTTCCCATCTTTCTCTGCTCCACACCGCTCTCAGCATGGAGATAGAAACCACTTTTACTGTGCCCCTTGACCACATGGCTGACAGCTATCCCCCTTCCCCCTCTCCTTCTGGGCCTGCCTGTGGGGGAGGAGGGAGCCGCCCTTACCCCCATCAGTAAGACCAGCTCCACCTCAGCTGCTGTGACAGGTCTCCTTAGCCACACACTGTCTCTCCAGTGAACATGTTCTCCCAGAGACATGAGACCAGCTGTCCAGTTACTCCCCTGGATCTGATGTCCGTGGGGCTTCAGGCTGTAAATAACCATTCCGCCTTCTCACCACCCCAAACCTCCACAGCCTCAAAGGAATACTCCAAGCACAGTGCTTTCTGGACCAGGAACCTATGGAGAGAAGTGAGACAGCAGGCGAGGCTGAGACCTGCATGAAAACCTTGGTCCTATAGCTGGGGGAGGGGGGCTCCCCTGCATACTTTTTTATTTTGCAAAAACACATTCTTATGATGAAATGTTCTGCTCACCCTGTGCAGCAGTGGGGTTCAGGCAGAGAGGTAGGACTCTCAAGTGGTCATTGAAGACCTCCTTGACTTTAATCACAAAATAGCTTGTTTAGTGTGCAGACAGTCCGGGCCTCTCCTGCTGGGTAATTGTAGCATCAGAGATAGCAGTAGAAAAGATAGATTTGGGGCTGGAGAGATGGCTTAGTGGTTAAGGCACTTGCTTGCAAAGTCCCACAGACTGGGTTCAGTTCCCCAGTACTCACATGAAGCCAGATGCCCAAAACGGTGCATGCATCTGGAATTCATTTGCAGTGGCTGGAAGTCCCTGGCTCTCTCTGTATCTCTCTGTCTAAATAAATAATAAAATAATTAGCATTTTAAGAATAGATAAGATCCAGTGCCTGAAGTCACCTCCATGACTCAAAGGACAAGCATGTGTGGGGTGACGGTCCCCAGGGAGCTGTTGAGAAATGCTAGCTGTGTCTTCTCTCCTGCCAGGGGAGTAACCACACCCACTGCCTCAGTCTCCCCAGAGAATGGATGCAGTAACACTGTGTGCTCATCCAGGCTCCGTGGGAGTTAATGCTGGAAAGTGCTCCAAGGCGTGCCGCCTACCATTCTTAGTCACATGGAGGGCTCCAGCCAAATGTCACTTGAAGTCACTGTGTCATAGGCCCTTGGGGTGGGCTTGGGTCCAACAGCTCCCAGGGCAAGTACTCAGCACCCTTCCTTTAAGCGGTCAAAAGGAAGGGAAGTTTAAGATGAACTTGTCAAGTTCAACCACCCTGTCAAAGGCAAAATGGAATTTAATATGCTCTTTGGACATCAGCGGAATTTGACGGTCAATTTTCATTAGGATTTGCCCCATGAGAGGTTAGTTAGCTCCCCATGACAAATGAGACTTGCCCCATAGAGATGAGTCATGTGACCAGGAAAAGGCTCTAAGCCTTTTGCCCATCTGTGCCTGGAGTGGGTTCCCTGCTCCTCGAGGCCACAGCTGGCTGCCCCCTGGTGTTCACTCCTGGAACTGCGCCACATTCCCCTGGCCCTGAATGCCAAAGGCAGGCAGAAAGGTGTTTTTTTGTTGATCTAAAGTTAAGATTTGATTTCAAAGGAGAAATATTCGGTGAGCATTAAGATTCTTCCGTTGATAGTTTATTTTTTGCAGACTGATGCCGATTCACACCCCTTTCCTCCCTGGCCTTTAACCCCCTCCTCTGAGCCAGTGGTTCCACCCCATTGCTTAAGTGTGTTTGTCCTCCCTCAGAGCAGCTAGGTCCAAACATGAGCAGTGCCGAGCCTCCTGGAGGAGGACCTGGCATTCCAGAGACCTGCCTCGCCCTCTAGCCTCAGCCTCTGCCCATGGCATCTCAGTATCTCATCAAACACTGAGCACCGTCTGATATGCAGGGCTGCCTTCCACAAGTCTGGGTGGTCTCTTTCGTGATGACTTCATCGCGGGGCCTGCAAAGCATTCCGTCTGCAGGCAGATAGGGCCAGGCCCTCCATGGAGCCAACTGTTCAGAATGCTGTGGGGCTGGCACAGGGTTCGGGCAAAGCTGAGGTATTTCCTGGTGAGCTAAAGGGGTCCGTAGAAGTGAGCAGGGCAAATGAGAGGGAATCGGGCTTCTCTGCAGTGTGGCTCACCTGAGCCGAGACTCAGAAATTGTGGGGTCCAAGGCCCTGGGCTCCGGCCCCAGAACTGCAACAAAGAAAAGAAAAAAGGGGAAATGGTCTAAAAATAGATCCCCTGTGGGAAGAACATGAAAAAGTGAGCCCAGGCCAGGTCAGTGCCAGGGCCACAGTCCAGTCATCAGGCAGTTTGTGGGTCCAGTTCTGTGTGTCAAGTGCTCTGTGGGGAAGGAAGCCTAGGTGAGCTATGGCCTCTACTTCCCAGGGCCTCGTGATAGATCCCATGTGACAGCTCGGTGAGTAGGAGAAGCAGGTCGGAAGTCACCCACTTCAGGAAAACATCCTCGAGAGGCAGGTCCTACGGCCTCCCTCCAGGATCCCTGGTGGGGGTGAGCTGTCTCTCTCAGACATGTACCTACGGGCAGATCACGGGTCCCCTCTCCCATGGCAGGCGGAAGCTAACGCTGTAAGAAACTGAAAAAGTGGTTGTGCCCTGTCCCCTGGTCCCCACTGTGACGGTTGGCGAGCCCTCACCATCTCTGTCATCATCCTAATGGGCTTCATGTGGGCTTCCTGCTCCCAGCGATGGCTTCATTTCTACCTGTGACAGGTGCTCGAACACGGTGCCAAATGTCTCTTTGGCTCTCTGTTTTCTTGAAGCAGAAACGTCTTACATAGCCCAGGTTTGCCTCAATCTTGTGATCCTCCTGCCTCAGCCTCCTGAGTAGAGAAGTCACGGCGTGGGCTGGCATTCCCACCCCAGTGCGTCACTGGTTTCCTTCCTGTTGGATTTTGAGGCCTTCTTATTTGCTCTGAAGAGAGTCCTTTATCAACTTTGTTTTCAACTCCTCCAACTGCTCTGTTTCTCAGTGTCTGTTGAGAATAAACCATTTTATGTTTCATTTTGTTTTGAGGCAAGGGTTCATTCTTACCCAAAGTGACCTGAAACTCACTCTGTGCAGCCCCAGGCCGGCCTCAAACTTATGGCAATCCTCCTTCCTTGGCCTCCGAGTGCTGGGACAGAGGCAGGCTCCACCATGCCAGACCTTGGAGTCAACTGTTTATTGCTGTTGTTTTCTTGTTTTCAGGGTAGGGTCTCGCTCTAGCCCAGGCTGCCCTCTTCCCAGCCTTCCTCCCAGTGCTGGGGTTAAAGGCCACCAAGGCCAGCAATCTTGTCAACTCTTTAGGTTTTGTGATTTTTGTCAAATCCAACTGATTTCTTCCAGGAGCTCATTAATTCGCACTTTCCCTGGAGTCTTGGCCATTTCACGTCAACGTTGGTATGCGGAGAGGTGAAGGTGAAAGTTTGTTTCTTGGCATGTGACGTTACTAGATTGATCCAATGTCACAGTCTGTCCAGAGGTCTTGGAGAGCAGGAATTCCAAGGTCCCATATCATTCTGCTTCACATACCAGATACTAACCCTCACCTTAGTGTAGACATGGACTGTGCTTCAGTTTACCTTGAAGGCAATCTGAAAATTGTTCGCAAATGTTAACTAAGCTCCTCAAGAACAATGGATATTTCTGTATTCTGAAAGGAGGAATCCCTTGCCTGGGCCCTAAAAAAAGCACGCCGTCTGACTTTGGGGAAAATCTCACAATATTTTCCAATGTGTGGAAAGAGCTCGCAGAAACAGACTGGGACTTAGGTTGGAATTCCCTGAGGATCCTTCCTGAGGCCAGGCTGCGGAGGAGGAAGGAAGGGAGTGTCCGCCCTGCCTGGGAAGGCTAGGAAGGCCAGTGGGCGCCGGTGCCCAAGAAAGGTGAGGCAGGAAGAGCCAGCTTAGGGAGAAAGGGTTTCCTTCCATTCAGCCGCTGTCCATGCGTCATGGGGAGTCCTTTCTGGAAAAGGCTGCAGTTGGATTGAGAATCCTGATGTGTGTGGAGGTAGGTCCTGTCCTTGGACCCTGCCTGTCACCTTCCCTGTCACATGACACTGTCTTCCTCACCCAGCCTGTACCTCAAAGTTCACAGGCTGCGAATGGAAGCTCACGCCACCTGGGGGTTGATGGGTGACCTGCAGCCTTCCTGTCCTAGTCTCAAGTGCAGCAATCGGCCCTGGGTGTTTCTGGAACACTTGACCCCGTTTTCAGAAGTAAGATTTCCAAATCCAGGAACACTTAGTGCCTGGGGACTCGAAGTGGCCCTCCTCCATAGTCACAGTATTTGAACAGTGTGGCTGCGGATCTGTCCTCGCCCTCTACCCCACCATGTCCACCGTGCCCCACCTCTTCTGGCTTGCAAAGAAATTTATCTAGCATTGACATTGACCAGCATAGCTCTCTTTTCTTGACTCAGTAATCCAGCCCTTCGTGTGAGCCCCGATCTCCTGGCAAAGACTTTTCTTCTGAGAAGGTGACCAGGGGCTGGAGAGGTTCAGCAGGCAAGAGCTCCGGCCACAGAAGAATGGGGTCTGGGGGGCTCTGAGCTCCATCCCCAGCCTCATACAAGACGTTGGGTGTGGCCATGCACACCTGTCGCTCGAATGGCAGCTCCAAGTTCAAAGAGAACCTCCATCCACCTCAAGGCAATGGTGTGGAAGGGCAGCAAAGAGGGTGTCTCCCAATGTGTGCACAACATCTGCATGGGCACACACACGCACTATACTTACACACACACTCATCTGCGTGGGCACACGCATGCACCATACTTACATGAATGCAAACAGCCTCATCTGCATGGGCACACACATAGTGTATACTTACACACACACACACGCACGCACGCACGCACCAAAATCGAAACCATCATCCCCTGCCTTAAGAGCCATAGGAAGGGAAGTGGCTGCAGTGACAGGAGTGCTCAAACTTCACTGCACAAGGGGACCATGTGGAATGTGGGTTCAGGTCTTCTGTACCTGGGACACTGCATCTCTAGGGGTTCTAGCTGGTGTGGCCCCCGGGGAGGCACAAAGGTAGAATTCAGTCAGCCAGGAGCAGGCAGGCCACCCTGACCCTGGGCCTTCCTGACTGCTCAGCCCTGTAGTTCAGGTCATCCTGGCAACAGGAGCTAACTGCTGATACACTGCCAGCAGAGCTCACTCCCAGAGCGAGTTTGCATCCCCTCCATCATGGGCAGTGTGGCCACTTCAACAGAGTGATGAGCAGGGGCGCACAGCCCGTGGTTGCACAGGTCCTTTGGAAAGTGTCTGATGGCTTGCAAGAAGTAGTTTGTGGGAAACTGAGCATAGTGGTGCACACCTGCAATCCAAGCATTCAGGTGGAGGCAAGAGGATCAGAGTTCAAGGTCAGCCTGGGCTAAATGAGGCCTTGTCTCAGAAAATGAAAGAGACAGATGGGGGCTTGTTTTGTGGAAATTCTCTTATCAAAGTTTTGCAAGAATTTTAGGAGGCTCAGAATTTGGGAGTTTTGAGGCTGATAAACAGACATTTAATGAGGCATCAAGGTTTTCTGGGGAGATTTTTATTTTTAACATTGCTTGTTACAAAAGGAGAGGAAGACCTGGAGATGGGTTTTGGGAGCGGGCTGTTTGATGGAGGATGGAAATTGACGCTGCTGATTAGTGCAAAGGAAGCCCTCATCCGACCGTCCAGCTGCTCCTGCAGACACCAGACTTCCCTGACAGGCAGGATGTCCTGGGGAAGCCCTGGCCCTGCTCATGCAGAATGCCTCCTGGAGCGTCCTGAGGTCATGCGCAGATCTCCAACCACCCCACGAGGTTCAGTCTGGGGACAGGAGCAAGGCCCCCAGCCCAGAGGTTAGGGGCCCACCCACACTCTCCTCAGATTCCCTCTGGCCCTTCCTCAGAGGAAGCTGGCCTGGATTCTAGGGAATGTTCCATTCTGTCAGTTCTCAAGAGGACATCACATTGACACCAACAAGGAGCATTACAGCCCAAAAAGAGACTATCACATGTTGATGGGGATATAGAGAGATTCGAATTCTGCTTTGTGATGGGGTGGGGGGTGGTACAGCCACTGAGAAAAGCTTGGCATAGCCAAAAAAGTGAATGCAGGAAGTAGGGTCTGGTGAGTTAGGTGTAGACCCGAGAACTGACACTCAGCATGTGCTCATGGCAGCACTGTTCAAAACAGCCAATGTGGAGGAACGGGAGGAGGGGGTATCCATGGAACAGGGAGGAGGGGTATCCATGGAACAGGGAGGAGGGGTATCCATGGAACAGGGAGGAGGGGGTATCCATGGAACAGGGAGGAGGGGTATCCATGGAACAGGGAGGAGGAGTATCCACAGAATGGGATACTGGTCATCTAGGACACAAAGTGCGGACACATCAAAAAGATGGATGAGCCGGGCGTGGTGGCGCACGCCTCTAATCCCAGCACTCGGGAGGCAGAGGTAGGAGGATTGCTGTGAGTTCAAGTCCACCGCGAGACTACATAGTGAATTCCAGGTCAGCCTGGACTAGAGCGAGACCCTACCTCAGAAAACAAAAAAAAAAAGCGTCATGTCTCACATCATATGGTTTCGCTTATGTCGATTTGTGGATAGGGCAATCCACGGAGAGAGAAAGCAGACGGTGGCAGCCATAGGTGAAGGAGAGGAGTGGGGAATGTCTGTTCAGTGGGTCGAGGGTCCCTTTCAAGAAACCAGATAAGAGCAGGGTCCACAACGCGAGTGTGCTAAACCCACTGAGCTACGCGTGTCAGGAAGGCTCATTTCATGTGACTTCTATTTCACCTCAATAAAAACAAAAGGGGGGGAGATGGCTCAGTGGTTAAAAGCAGTTGCTTGCAATGCCTGCCTGCCCAGGTTCGATTCCCCAGGCCACGTGCACAAAGTGGCACGTGGGTCTGGAGTTTGCTTGTAGCATCAAGAGGCCCTGACACATCATATTCCTCCCTCCCTCCCCCCTCTCTCTTAAATTAATAAGAAAAGGTGACAGTATGCCCCAGAAAAGACTAGACGAGAATATGACCCCAGAAGTCAGACTTCCCCACCCAAGAAAGGCAGGTGAGGTATGCTGATGAAGGAGGAGAATGAGCACCCAGGGTGAGCGTCACTTTCTCTCAGAGGGGAATGAACTTGAGGGAAGAACATGGCCCCCGTTGGCTGGCTCAGGAATCAGTCACTGCGCAGACACGCTGTGTGGCAATAAAAATGGCAATACTAACAGGAACGTCTGATCCCCCAGAGGAGGCTCACTAAATACCAGCAAGGGCAGCCTCCATGGGACCAGGGAATCTGAGAACCTCGCAGCTTGGTGCCCAGTCCCGGGAAACCCACACCATACTCTGGCCACAAACCAAACAAAAATGAACACAACTAGGAAAGACTCATAAACACAGTCAAAACATCTTTGGGGGGTTCCCCCCCACAAACTTACTACAAGCACTAAGTAATAAAACCTTGGCGCTGTAGAGACAGAGTGAGCCTGGCTTCCTGTGTCTAGACTGCCTCCCGGGAAGCAGCCCAGCGGAGTGGCCTCCTGCCTGTCATGTCTGCAAAGATCCCGAGATGTGTGGCTTTGCGGCTGCTCACAATGCTTGCACCCAGCCTGCAAGAGCTGGACATGGCATGGCTGGACAATTCTGGAACATGTGGAGGGTGGAAAAGGAGAGCGGACCCAGGTGGAATCCCAGGGAACTTTCCAGACTCACCTTGGAGTGAGGAGGCAGGTGTCTAAGCTCTTAGATGAGCTTCTGAATTTCGCCCACCAGAGCTAGTCTTCATCACACAAAGTTGCCCCCCCAACCCACGTCCCACCTCCTCTGGCCAGGCTCCCTCCCGACAACTTGAACTCTTTCTTTGTACCTCGGTTTCATGAGACACTAAGGTGGCTTGTCCAAAGTCATGCTGGACTGTCCACATGGGAAAGGTGCTAGCAGCCGTGGAAGGAAAGACCAGAAACAAGGGAGTATGTGTGTGTGTCCGTCCATCCGTCTGTCCGTCCCCAACCCCAGGACTTTGAAATGTGAAAGCGAATTGGTCTTGGCAGACAGAGTCTAGGTGATGCCTCAGCATTGGACGCGTCCATGCGGACTGGACGTCAAGACCCAGGGTCTTTACCCAGCATGCCTATGGCTGCCACGCTGGAGCATGGCTATCACACAAGAGTCCAGTCTCATAGAGAGGGCCACCCCAACCTTTTCTTTAAAAGAAAAGCTTATTTTTAATGCATCTTGCAGTGTGAGCTTTCCGTTGTGGTAGAAACATGGATGACATGTCTCTTGAACCACCTCTGGGTGCTGTCAGGGTGTGTGTGACCCTAACCACCCCCCATCGCCAGGTTTCAGCCTCTCCACCAGAACCTCGGAGTCTGATGCGCACATGTCCCTGGCCCTCCTCTCGCGCCCATCACCCCACCCTCCCTGAGACCACTCCAGGGATGCTCACAAGGCCTCTCTCTTCATTACTCGTGTATTTCATGAGCATGTGTGTTAGAGTGCCTCTCCGTACTCACTTCTTAAGGCTGAATAATATTGCATTGTATGGATGCACCACCTTTGTAGGCCTCCTGTGTGCACTACAAGGAGAAAAGCAGAGATAAGATTATGTGAATCTGTTTGGGACCAAAAGCGCCTGGAAAAATAGCCGAGTGAGTAAATCGATTGTTTCGTTACAATGTGACGTGTTACTGTTTCAGCAAGTCTCTCCAGCCAGTCAGGAGCAAGTTTCCCACACTTACCTGACGCATTCCCCCCTTCAGCTCTGTGACTTCTTTCTTCAACCACCATCCCTCACTGGTGGCCTTGTAGAAGACGGGCATTTACATACTGTTCATTACAGATTACAGCTCTGGAAAAGTGCAATTTGGAAAATAACTAAAAATGAGCATTTGTTGTTTTTAACTGTGACAGTGAACATATGTCCTTCCCACAGGGTCAGCCCGGGTCAGTGGGCTTTCAGGGGTACAACGGACCACCAGGGTTGCAAGGATTCCCAGGACTGCAGGGCCGCAAAGGCGACAAGGGTGACCGGGGAGCCCCTGGACCGACGGGACCAAAGGGAGACGTGGTAAGGGTCTTTGCTGGGTCTTCCCTTCGGGTGGCCGCTGAGTGTGGGGGTCCTAATTATTGTCCTGCTTCTTCGCAGGGAGCAAGAGGTGTTTCTGGATTCCCTGGAGCTGACGGATTTCCCGTAAGTGTCCAGGAAGGTTGGGGCTTTAAAACATGGTGTGAGTTCTAGACAGTGCATTTATGACTTGAAGAAGCCCTTCAGAGGAGGCTCTCTGTGTGTTTCTCTCCTGGAATCCACTCGAACACTGGACAGTTCTTTCCTTCCCAAGCCTTGGCACTGGGTGGGGTTTTGTAGTTAGAAAAGGCTCAGGTGGAATTCAGGAGGCGCTCTGGGAAGAACCAATCTCTGCATTTCCTGTGCATTCCTACACGTGGAGTCTCCAAGAGCAGGGACAAAATCCAACCCTGTGCAGCCTGATGCAGCTTTCCATCCTTGTCTACTGACCACAGGTGACATGAACCAGAGGATAGCCTAGGCCAAGCATGGCTCACACCTGGAATCTCAGTACTTGGGAGGCTGAAACAGGAGGATTGCCATGAGTTCAAGGCCAGGTTGGGCTATGTAGTGAGTTCTAATCTAGGCTGGGCTACAAAAAAGAAAGCGGAAGGGCATGGCTTGCTCATGAGAAAATCTTAAAATGCAATAAAATGTGTTTTTATAAGTTAGTTTACTTGACTTCTTTGGCATAAAAAAATAAACAAAGTAGCCTGACTCACAGCCTTCCTAGTAGGGATTGAAGAGCAAGTTCCCAGGGCTGCTTCCTGGCCAGATCTAACCTCAGGCTGAGTGTTTATCACACATCCTGTCGGCCTCCCTGCAGTCAAAGGCATGGAATTCTAAACCAGTGTACACACAGATGAGTATGCCCTCCACTAGAACACGCATCCTCCACTGCTGTGCACACACATCATGTGCACACACACATCATGTGCACACCCTCCATTGCTGTACACGCACATACATGTGCACACAGGGAGAGACAGATCCCCCGCTCCCCAAGCAGGGCTGTTCTTGGGAACAGGAGGAAGGGAAGGAAAGAAGAGGAGAGCCGTCACAGAAAATCTGTGTTCTGCCTTCTAGCCTTAGCCTCGAAATCAAGGAGACTGGCAGAGTGTAGAAGGGAGGAAGCCATGTTTTCCACAGCAGGAGCTCTGCATGGCCACAGTCCTCAGTGTCACCCACCTGGTGGGCCCCAGGAGGGTCTGGGTGACACTTCTTTAGCCAGGGACAAGAAACCAACTTCCATGTTACTTGGGATCTGGTCGGGGCACAGAGTGGAGAGTCTGCACATTCCCAGATAAGCAAATCATGAAAGTATTTTCCTACAAATGGCCTAAAACTGAATCCCTCATTTGTAAACTATATCTTGGAACTCTTTTGTCGGGGAGGTGGGGAGACATCAGTTTTGTCTTGGAAGTTTGTAATCTAAGCTGAAATGGAGTGACATTCTGAGACAACATAGAAACCAGCCTGTCTCAGGCTTTCATTCTCCTTTTGTGGACTTAGCTAATATCCGAAGCAAATGACCATAAGGAGAGAGGAAGTATTCACCTGTGGAGAGTGACATTCAGAACCCAGGCTGCTGAAAGATGGCCTCTAACCACAGAGCAATCATTGTAGCATAGATTAAGTTGCTGAGGTGTCCCTTGTCACAACCAGGCACTGCAGGAATTTTGATTTTGAGGCAGCTGCATCAGAAATGTTTAGAAGTTGTATAAGTGTGCCCCAAAGCCCAGCGTGCATCCTACAGAGATATGTATAATTAGATGTTGGGTGGGGAAAGGCGGACATTTAGCTCGGGGTGATTAAAATGATTCTTCAAAGCCCAATTTCAGACTAAGCACATGTTGACAGACAGCTTCAAATGACACTGTTGAGTTCTAAGAAACTCCAACAGCCAGATTGTTAGGAGAAGATAAAGAGCTCACTCGCTGGTACATGCCGGGGGAACCGTGGCCCAGGATGCAAGAGATAGTGAGCAGCTGAAAGAAGCCCCGAGTCCTGACCTCAAAGATCATTAGAGATCTGTGTACCTCTGCGTGGAGAAGGTGCTTCTAGACTTGCAGGAACAACATGGGTTTCTGTGACTCACCAGCATTTGACCATCTGCAGCACCAGATCAGAGCAATGACCTTGAACATCCAAAGCAAAGAGATGTGCAAATTAAAAAAAAGTTAACCTTTTTATAGTTCTCAGTATCATGGTGTGTGAAGGATTTCTTCACAGTTCTTGAGATTTTCCAAATTTCTCAAAATACATCTAAAAGGTGTTAGAATGGCTTCACATTCTGCTCGATGCTTGGTCCGTTATAAAGAGTTCGGGGCTGGGGAGATGATTTGGTGGTTAAGAGCACTTGATGTACAAGCTTGAGGGCCTGAGTTCAGGCCCCAGCACTCATGTACAATGTCTGCCGCTGCCGTGCTGAGGGATGCTGAGATAGGCTCCCTGGGGCTCCCTGGTCTGCCAGTCTAACCAAATCCCAGGGAGCTTGGGGTTCAGTGAGAGGCCCTGGTGTCAGGGAGATAGGACAGAGGAGAGAGCCAACAACTCCCTTACACCTGTGCACACACACATGAATACACTGTACATACAAGGACACTACACAACTACACACACACACACACACACACACACACACACACACACACACACACCAGAAAACACTCATAGAACTTAAAGAAATCATAAATCCTGCACCAAAATACCTATTGCTTACAGAAACAAAATGAAGCTGTGTTCATCTAGAGCGTAACTTACGGGCCATTGAGACAGGTCAGTGCGGCATTTGATCATGCTGCCCCCCCACCTCGACATCCCAGAACAGTTTATCCATGTTGAAATCTCAGAAGGTGCTGGGTGTTGTGGTGCAAATTTCCAATCAAGCACTCAGGAGGCTGAGGCAGGAGCCTGGGCTACACAGTGACACCTTATCTCAAACAACAACCAAGCAGAGCAATCAAGAACGCAGACCTGGAGTCCTTCTGTTTGTGACAGGCTTCATGCAATCACTGGGGTGGGACAGTTGTCTCTGTCTGGTCTCTTGGGCTCACCATCCAAAATTCAGTGGGATGCAGCTGGCAAAGTCGCCCTGCTAGAAGCTTCTAGAAGCTCTTATAGTCTTATAGACTGAAGCTGTCCCCTGTCCCTGCTGTAAAGCGGACACCATGCAGTAAGTCTGAAGAAGCCCTGAGTTCCTTCTTGGCAGAACTGGAGGCCATGCACACACACTGGGCAGTGAGGAGACAAAATCCGGGACTTGTCAGCATTCCTGTTCGCCTGGAAAGGGGAGCAGCCCCTGCCGGTCCCGACTCCACCTTAAGGCCGCTAGGACTAGGCTTTTTAGCTTGAGTCCTGCGTCCTGGGTTGGCCCAAGCTTCTCAGAGTCAGGGCCTTCTCAACCTTCCTATCTGAGGCTACAGTTTATGCTTAATAGCCCAGATCTGTCCCCTCCTAGCCCCAGCTCAGGGTTAGTGGTGCCCAACACCTCGGGTCTTCCCTCCTTTGTTTGCTCTTTCATGCTCCCCTTGGGCCATTTTTGAATTTCTTTTTCTTGAGATTCATGTTGGGGACATGGTTTTAAAAACATTGACAACTGTCCTATTGCTCAATCACGTGAAACTGAAGCGACTGTTCTCACACTACTGTTTCCAGGGACACCCGGGGCAAGGTGGGCCCCGAGGAAGGCCCGGCTACGATGGCTGCAACGGAACCAGAGGAGACGCAGGTCCGCAGGGACCCTCCGGCTCCGGGGGCATCCCCGGGCTCCCCGTGAGTATGAGCCCCATGTGAGCCTTTAGCCTGGCAGTGTGGGTGGGTGGGGACCTGTCAGTAAAACAGACGGAAGATGGCACAAATCCTGACACGGTCCTCTTGGGGTGCTATCGTTACCTGAGTACCTGATCCTTATGGGGTTAGGCAGCAGGCTATGGGGGACATTTTACACTCAGACCACCACACGACCAAGAAACAGCTCCATCTCTGTGAAATACTGGTTTTCTGTAGGTATTAAAAGATACTTGTGCTGGGCATGGTGGCGGCCGCCTTTAACCCCAACACTTAGGTGGTAAGGCAGGAGAAGCACACCATTGAGTTTGAGATCAGCCTAGGCTAGAGTAAAACCCTACCTCCAAAAATAAATTATATATACATATATATAATACATATTATATATATTACTATCTCGACACTCCTGCCAATGGGTGCTGCAAGTCACTGTGTTAATATTGTTGGAACGTCAATGCCTAAGAAATCATGGAATTGTTTAACAAAGAAAAGATGACATAATTCCATGACAGTCTAGAGGATGCATTTGGGGTTCTGAAAATAAGTTAAAGCCACTGAAGTATTTCTGTTTTAACTCTGAGAATATGAAATGAGAAGCCTCCGGCTTGTGGGTGAATCATGAAGGCTGGTGTTTGGAACTGATGTCAACCATGGGGACACTGGTTGGTGCCAGCGAACCCACCGCTAATCATCCGTGCTGAACCTGAAGCTGATCAGCCCTTCTGTGCTTTTCTTTCTATGATGCATTTGCTAAATTAGGGACCTCAAGGACCCAAGGGGCAGAAAGGCGAACCGTACGCACTGTCTGAAAGGGACCGCGACAAATACAGGGTAAGCTCTCCAAAGGTGGGAGATGGAATGAAGCAATTCCCTGTAAATTCTCAACCAAGCTAATTGTGAAGTGAGCTCTGAGCAAAAAGGGAACACAGTGTGGTGTGTGGGGGGAGTGCTTGCTGAGCAGGCGTGAGAACTGAGTTCAATCCCAGAACCCACAGAAAAAAGCCTGATGTGGCAGCACATGCCTATAGCCCCAGGCCTGAGGGGCAGAGACAGGAGGTAGGATCACTGGGACTCAATGTCAGCCAGTCTGACCGGGTACAGTGAGAGACCCTATCTCAAGAAAACACGTCACAGGAGTGATGAACACACCTGCTGTTCTCCTCTGACCTCTGTGACCTCTGCATCATGCACACTCTCTATGCTACACCGTACACACACACCCCAAAAAAACACTTTAAACAAAATGAAGGCAGTGAAGGAATTCATAGGCTAATGGAATAATTTAAGGTTAAAAATTACTGTATTTTCATTTGAGATGTTTTCCATCTTACGTTGATTGACATGTTCTCAATACTCCAAGCTAAATATTAGGTAACTAATGTCACTGTGTCTGCTGCAGATGTTGTATTTTAACATTTGTTTCTTCTCAATCAGGGCGAACCTGGAGAGCCTGGACTGGTCGGTTACCAGGTAAGTTTTCTTTTTATGAAAGAACGTTCCAGGCAAAACTTTAAGAGTATCAACACTGTATAGCCTTTCGGTCTTCAAAACATCCTGTCCTTACCTGTCCACAGGGTCCTCCTGGCCGGCCAGGGATAATGGGGCAGATGGGTCCCGTCGGAGCCCCTGGAAGACCGGTAAGTCATGCATCCCCACCCCAGGTCCTCATCATGTCCCCCATAGATGCAGCTGAAAGCCTCACCATGGCTGTGACACTCCAGGGAAAGCCACCAGCTCCAGTGCATGGCCGCTGGCCAGTCTTTGCATTGCTGTGCTGGTCGTAAAGCTGGAGAATAAAACCCCAAGTCTATGAGCGTCAGCTCACTACCAGCTATGCCATATTTATGCATGGTTCTGGCTCATGCCTGTCCCATTATGTCTAATCTCTTTCCTACCCACGGGACAGAAAACACATCCTCCCTCAGTATGGTAGACCAGGGTCCCT
This sequence comes from Zapus hudsonius, assembly GCA_004024765.1. Lineage (NCBI taxonomy): Eukaryota > Metazoa > Chordata > Mammalia > Rodentia > Dipodidae > Zapus > Zapus hudsonius. The sequence continues at coordinate 62,872 of PVHP010002812.1, read as the reverse complement.
GGGGTCAGTAAGGAGAACATAGTCTCTACCTGGATCATGTCATTTATAGCAGGTTCATCTGAGCCAAGTCCATCAGAGCAGGGGAGATGTTAGGTATCATTTAGAGAACAACCCTCATACCCTCTGAGTGGAAGCCACAGGTAGTCCCTCCTCTGCACCCAATGACAGGGGTGTGTGATAAGTCACAGGCCCATATCAGGGAAGGCTTACTGTGGGGAGGCAAGAGAAAGAGGGGGTATTTAGTGCTCGTGCAGCCCGGCCCCTCCCACCACCACACAGGAACCAAGGACACCCTGGTCACTACAAGGGTCCTGACGCTCATGCAGCATGCTTTACAGTAAGACAGACAGGCCATAGATGATTCAGGGAGAGAGTTTGGCTGCAGGTGAGCAACCAAGCCCAGAAGCCCACCATTGGCACTAGGACCACCACAGAGAGATGCTGTGCTATCCATCCTGACAGACACTGAGGGAAATTGAGGCAAGGTGCTTGGGAAGATCTACTCATGGAACATTGTCCTCCGGATGTGATGAGCCATAGTAATAGCTTTTGATCTCACAAAGCAAGTTTCCCTGGTGCTGTGAACACCACTTTTGTCATCAGGGCTGTCCCTGGCAGACTCGGGCATGCCAAAAGATCACTGTCCGCTGTGCATGGCTGCTGGTCTACTCCTACAGCACAGACTGAGTTAGGAGTTGCCTCTTGAGAAACCCAAGGCCACAGGCTCTGCCATAGGGGCCTGCAGCTGGCCTGACACAAAACCCTGAGTCATCCACTTCTGGACCCCCGTTTCTTTATACTTAACGTGCTTCTGCTATGTTGTGATTGCTTTTAACCTGGTGAGGTGGATGCTAAATGTTTGCAGAAACACACGCCGTGGGGTTTGCATGCAGATCTTGAATAATTCTGCCCATGGGCATTTTTGAGTCCATCACACAATTAAACGAGTGTCTTGGAGGGTGGGCTCCCCAAAGAGGACAAAGGATCTGGTTGCAGTTGCAGGGCCTGGGACCTCACCGAGGCTGGGAAGAGACAGAGCCAGGACACGGGTGAATTCATAAGCCCAAACACAGAGAAACTAGAAACAGCTGTCCTAGACAGCAGCACATTCAAGGACGGTGACCCGGACTCCTTTCCATCCCACTGAGACAGATGTGGGGAACCTCTGTGCATGCTGCGCCATGTTCTGAGTGACCGGTCCATGGCTTTCCCAGGGCCTCCTGACAGATGTCATCTGGGTCCTGGGAGAAAGAAAATCACTTACACACATCTTCCTATTTTTACAGGGACCACCTGGGCCCCCTGGACCTAAAGGACAGCCAGTAAGTTGGTGGGAACAAGGGTGTGGAGAGGGACTCTTGGGTGACTGTGTGTCCTTTCTTTGACCCGAGAACCACTTGATTGACAACTGGTTATGGGTTAGGCTATGCTGAAAGCCACTTTGTGCTCTCAGGTAGATCTGTAGGGTGTCAGGAATCCCTGCCAGGCCATGCGGGTGCTGAGGGATGCAGCTTGCTGAGCAGTGAGCATCTCCAAGGCTGCGTGAACATCGCACTGAGGAGCGTGAGGTCACACAGCAGAGACCAGTCACATTCATCTCTAGATGCAATTTACCAGGATTGGGGAGGGGCTCTATTTGTTTAGGGGAATGGAGGACCCTCATCCTACCTAGATACAGGAAGTTTTCACTGGAACCCGAGGTCAGCTCTGGGGGAGCCACCCTGTTCCATCAGAGGGGGGTTATTGCAATAGAGAGAGCACAGCCGAGCAGCTGGGTGGTTAGAACCATGGAGAACAGAGCGAGCGTTCTTTGTGACCTGGGAAAGCTAGATAAATGTCCCAACTGAGGAAAGCAACTGCTCAGCAGTCAGTCTGGGGAGACATACTGGGGTGCAGTGGGAAAGGTGGAGGGACTGTCCACTGGCCTGCCTCCAGGCCCTTGTGTTTCTGTGACCCCTGGTGACCACGTCTGGCACAGTCACCATACCCCCTAGGCTCCCATCCCCTCCAGCAGAGATTCTGGCTGGTGCTAGAACTTGTTGAGGCTTCTGAACTCTCCGGTCCTCCCACCCACCCCGCCACCCATCAGACAGCCTTGAGCGGGGTGGGAAGGGCCCTGAGCCAAGGGCAGCGGAAGCCAGCGAGAAAGCCCGGCCAAGGAAGCAGCGGCCCAGCCCGGGCTCAGGCCTCACATCTCCACTGATCTGCAAATCCAAACAGCCCCCTCACCCGGGGCCAAGTCACTTCCTGGTGACTTTAACAAGCAAATGTTGAGCAGAGAAAGCCGTGGGGGGCTCAGAGGCCTTCAAACCCAGCCTGGCCGCCATGCTGCGCTTTGATTTCAGCCCCCAGCCAGGTGGGAAAGAAGGAAAAGTAAAACTTCATTAAAGGCTCTGTTTTCATTTTCAGAAAAGCTTTAGGCATTGGAGGGGGTGGAAAGATTGGCGGGGCCCTGCGTGACCCCCACTCACTGTAGGAAGAGAGCGGCCCTGGGAAAGACCAGCTGCTTGGCGGTGACAGGAAGGAGCTTGAGTGTGTAGTGACCATGAATTTGAGAGGCGTCTCATCTCCAGCACAGCGGCTCCCACCACAGAACTGTTAAATAAATATTGGCAGAGATGTGGGTTCTGGCTTTGCCTCAGAACACGACCCCTAGACTCACCTAAATCATAAACTGTGGTTGATATTATTAAGTTCCCTGGCACCTGAAAAAGACAGGAAATGTCTATATGAAATCAGGGTGGTTTTATACTAAAATGAGACAACTTGTGGTTTTGAAATACAGAATCTGGAGAGGAATGAATGGGGCTGCTCTCTGAATCTAAGGGCCCAGAATGCAAGGAAGGACCCCAGGTCTACCCTAGAGAGGTGGGGTGCTGAGTCAGCTGGCAGGGTCCCTGGGGGCTCCCACCCATCCAGGCCACATGGTGTCATTCAGGTGCTGAAGTCAGTGGCATTGCTCGGGAATGCTGCTTTTTCTAATGACATCACTTCCTCTCACTGTGATTCTTGACTCTTACAAACTCACAGAAGACACTTCTCTTTCCAGGGCAACAGAGGACTTGGTTTTTACGGAGAAAAGGGTGAAAAGGTAAGAACCTCTAGTGCGTCTGAGCAGAAGCGTGTGGTGGGCAGCAGGCAGCAGGCACGAGTGAGAGAGAAATGATTGCCAACGCCGAGGTCTACCTGGCTGTGTTGAGTCATCTGCAGTCTGTTTACAGAGGGAGCTGATTGTGGTAGAGAGCCAGGTCGATTGAACTTCAGGAGTCATTCTGCATCAGTTAGACATGGACATGAACTGTCTGGGTTGGTCTAGACCTCTGACGCAGACACATCACTTTGGCCCTTCAGTAGATGAATAAGGGGGCTCAGCCAAGAGCCAAAGGCTGACATGGAGGACCTCGGGGATCAGGAGGTAATCATGTGACTTCTGTTTCCCATGTGGACATAGCCTGGGAGAGGACCAGGGCACCCCACCCTGCCACCAGCCTTGTCCACACACTGTCCCATGCACTCACCATGAGCCCGGTGCCAGCTTGCCTCACAGTTCACCTGTCCCGTTACCTGAACACTAAAGCTCAGTTCCCATTCTACTTTCTGACTGAATTCCAGTAAATGGAATTAAGACCTGCTCAGATCTGAAAATCACGCTGATCTCATAGAAGAAATCACACACACACACACACACACACACACACACACACACACACACACACGGCAATCAAAACACATAAAAATGTAAAGCTCCAAAGAGTGAAATATTTCAAAGTAAAATAAAATAAAAGGAAGAAAAAATCTAGGAAGAAATGAGTGGGAGGGGATGATCCCAAGGTATGGAGGAGATGACATTAATGTCCGTAATCCACAGACACGCCAGTGACAAGAACACAGTGAAAGCAGTCACTGGGGACATTGCTCTTGGTTATGTCAATGCACCTGTAACTGCTGAAGTTGTGGTTCACTTCTTGGGCATTCTTAGATCCTGGTGCCAACTTGGCAAGAATAGAGTCATTCTCACCAAGTGCCCCCACGACATTTAGACTTCAGACCTAATAATTTCCTTGCATAGAAATTATCAAAGAGCATAACCCCACAGAAGCAAGTGCAGCCCAAAATTGTTAACAATCAACTTGATATGTAGCCTTGACATGTAACAGCTAGATTACCAGTGAAAGTAGGCTTCAAATCATTTGATATTGCAGTGATTTTGTTGCAGTTAATTATTGCAACATAGCATAGGTATGTGTGTGGTAATGTGCAAAAATTAAAACAGCCGTATTGTGGTGAGACAATGCTGCCACCCAAGTCTTATACCCTTCTTTCCACTCAAAACTATTGTTTTGGCTGAATGATGTTTAGGGTGACGTAGGACAGCCAGGACCCAATGGAATTCCATCTGACACCACGCTCATCGGGCCCACAACGACGACATACCACCCGGATCTGTACAAGGTAAAAGGTGGCTCCTTTCCCAGTTCCGCTAGGAGGAGGAGAGGGTTTTATGCGAACAATGGCATCACCACCCAATAGACACATTATGTATGACAACGTAACTAAGCCCTCCTGGAATCTTCTCGACACTCAAGACAGTCAATTGCCCATCCTCTCAAACAAACGAGATGACCTGGAAACAATATGAGAGTCCATTGGAAAATCCTTGCTCGGCACAGAAGCCAGAGTTTCTGGGGTCAGAGCAGGGACAGGGCGGGCCGAGGCCCTGGACTCAGAGAAGTGAATCGCCTGCTTTGCTAACATGAAGCCCTTTCCCCTCTCGCCTCTGGTTTTTTGTTTGCTGATGTCGTTTGTTAATTTTGGTCAAAGAAAATTTTCTGGTTCTTTCCTTATACTTCTGTTAATGTTCCCTGTGATTAAAAATACACCCTTTAGCTCTGTAATCTCAGCTGCACAGGAGGCTGAGGTGGAAGGAGGGCTCGAGTCCAGGTTTGAGACCAATCTGTGCAACATAGTGAGACCCTATGTCCAAATTAAGTAAATTAATTAAAGCAAAGAAAATATAAATGCCCCAGGATTTCAAATCAAAGCTAAAACCATGCCCCCCTGGTTTGCGTACTGCTGTTACCTCCTAGCTCAGTCATGAATTGTGTCACCCCGACATCCCAGAGCTGTGGACAGATTCCAGAGGCCCCATATGGAGCACCCCATTGTCAAGTTGAGACATGTAATACATGGGCATGAAGAAAAAACTCCCAAGCAAATTCCAAACATAAAAATAATTTCCTACTAGACTCCCCAAGTGTCTATTGGGACGGCTGTTGGGTCCCCGGCCACGGTGGCGATGGACAGACAGGGTCCTGCTCTCTGGCAGCTGTGACCCGAGTCAGGAGTGAGCACTGAGGAATGTGGTCTGGGAGGTCATGGGCAGGGTCAGGACAGCAACCCAAGGATGAGGAGGGGTGGACATGCTAAAGTGCTCTGGCATTCAAATCCAATTTTCAGTCAGCCCCACAGACATGTTGTGTTCCAGTCAGCCTGTAGGGGGCAGTTGTGAGCCTCAGGTTTATGGCGAGATAAGAGACCTGCCAGTCAAGACAATAGCGCTGACAAAATCAACATTGCTTTCTAAGAGCCAAGATCAACCATTCAAAGGAGCGTGAGATTTTAATACATTCCCAAAGCCTCTTTTCCTCAGAGGACCTACCTAATAATACTGTATTTGAATGAATCAATCCTTTGAGGCTCTTCCTTGGGGCAGATATGTGGGAGTCGACATCCCCGTAGGTACGGGGGAGGCAGGTGTCTGTACTCCATGGCTGATACAGGAAACTGCTCCAGCCACACCACCAGGAGTTAAAGTTTTATCAAATTTCCCCTCATACCATAAGCCTGGATCAAATTTTCAGTACTGATGTTCTCATATTTCTCTTTCTGGATGTTTCACAGGGTGAAAAAGGCAGTGAGGGCGAGCAAGGGGCACCGGTAAGTCATGTGATCAGAATGTTCCCCTGGTAGAGGCTGCTGTAAGTCCTGGGACCTCCTGTTCAGATGACAAGTTGATTGTTTGCATGGTGGCCTTAGCCATCTACTTGTCTAGGCTGGGAAGTATCTCTTACCTTGTTTTCAGAAAACTGTTCTAGAATGCCCTCCTGGGTGGAACAGTACACTGGATAATTAGCATTTTATGAAGTTGTCATCTAGACGTGATGTGAGTAAGGGGCAGGGAAGGTGACGGCTGACCTCTAGTCCAGCCCACCCTCTTCTCCAAGTTCTCCCTTTCTGTGACTTAACCTGGCGTGGTGACATGTGACCTCCTAGACAATATGTGCCCGTGTGCTCTCCACACCCATGTAAATGCAGGGGCATCACTGATGGTAGGGCCAGCTCAGGGCACCTCTCACGTTCTCATCATTCTTTCCTAGGGCGTTTCCTTGAAGGGCGAGGAAGGAGTCATGGGCTTTCCAGGAACACGGGTGAGCCGTGCATTATTAATCATGCTCCTCGGAGTGGTTGATTGATTGCTTTCTGGCTTTTAAATTAGGCTTTGTTTGTCTTTCTTTGAGGGCAGTTTTTAGGTTCATAGCAAAATTGAGCAGAAAGTAGCTATTTCTCATTGCCCCTTGTCCCCCCAGGCACACACAGCCACCCTGTGGACACCCACTCGGTCTACCTGCTACAGCCCATTAACTCATGTTGGAGCCATGCTAAAGGCTTGTGGCATCGCACCTGCACTTGGAGGAGGGAGGGAACAGAACAGAAGTGTTCCTACTCACATGGGAACCAACAGCCAACAGTGCTTGTATATATTGATTGGTGGTCACCCCAAAAGTTCAACAAGAATGTCCCTAGTGGGAGGTCGTAAGAGACAGATCAGAGCCATGGCCTGAGCTCCAGCAGCTCCTTGCTCTGGGCCTTAAGGAGACCTGGGTTTGGTGACTGTCTAGAAGCACATGGCTTGCAGTGTCCGGAATAAGAAGGGAGAGACTGACTCGCATCGGGCACAAGCCTGCCCTGCTTTCACACCCCTCCTGTGTGGGTCCCTCGCGTTTCTTTAAGTGGTAAAGGCGGCACTTTGGATGTGTCTCGCTAAGGTGACTAACCTCCTTCAGGATAAATAAGTCTCCAGTCATTTGATGGCTGTCCTAGGGAAGATGGCACCTACTCACACCTCTGCACCCCAACTTCCGAGAAGGGAAGCTGCTCGGGGACTCTCGCATGGGGTTGAGTGTTCCGCATGGAGCTGCTTTACAAGACCTTCAGAAGGGAAGGGTCTGAGCTGTTCATGACTTCTGTCTTCTCCTCAACTCAGGGTCTTCCTGGCCTCGATGGAGAGAAAGGATCCTTGGGACAGAAAGTAAGTCTGCGATGTGGAGGGCGGCTGCTGTTCTTGCAGATAAGTGGTGGTGTCGCAGGAAACAGCCTCAGTCCCCAGTGAGCGACCGGGATGTTCCCTGCACCTGCAGCCTCTCCAGTCCTTAGCTGACCACTCCCCCTCCTCTGTTTCACACGTCAGTCTGTTGGTTGTTCCCAAGCATCACCCAGGGCTTCTGGACCGCACACCCTTTGGTGTGTTGCCACTGCTAGCAAAGGTGTTCAACTGGGCAGCCAAGGTCCCCCACATTCTTAGAGATCTGCACACACTGTGCTGCTTGCGTGTGCTTATGATGACCAAATTGGTTGTTTTTATCATGTGCTCTGATGACATAGTTTTGACTGTTATTTTCCAAAGAAAATGCAAGTGAGACATGTATTATGAGTCTAGTCAGCTTAGAGTTGTCTTAATGCTAGGTCGTATGGAAAAGCACGCATAGAAATGGTGTTTTACCTCATTATTGATTTGCAGTGTTCCTTGAATGAACAAGTTGAGGGCTGGAGAGATGGCTCAGTGGTAAAGGCGCTTGCCTGGAAAGCAGAAGAACCTGAGTTCAATTCCCCAGGACCCACATAAAGCCAGATGCACAAGGTGGCACATGTGTCTGGAGTTTGTAGTGGCTGGAGGCCCTGGCATACCCATTCTATCTCTTTCTCTCACTCTCTCAAAAAAAAAAAATAAATAAAATATTTTTTTTTAAAATGAACAAGTTGAATCCTAGGGCACACAGACACTGCAGAGCCCAGCGCCCTCCCAGTTCTGGGATCCGGCTGCAGGTTGGTGCCAGAATGCAAGGCCGTATGGCTCTTAGCTCAGCAGCAGAGGAATAGATGTAGCCCCAGCAGGCTGCCTCGGCACACACTCATCTAGTATTGATCACCCACGGTGGTCATTCTCCTGCCTCTGCTCACTCAGTCCTTCTCATCACCAACTCCAGCTTCACACTAACAATTCCCGGCTTCCTACCACATTAGTTACTGGTACAAGTGTCCCCAGAGGCAGCAGCTGTCCCCCCTGCACCCCAGGCAGCACTAAAGAGGACTCACAGCTGGGCGCGGTGACGCACGCCTTTAATCCCAGCACTCGGGAGGCAGAGGTGGGAGGATCGCTGTGAGTTCAAGGCCACCCTGAGACTACAGAGTGAATTCCAGGTCAGCCTGGGCTAGAGCAAGACCCTACCTCGAAAAAAAAAAAGAGGGCTCACATCTGGAAGTCGCTCATCTCCAGAGTGCATCGACTGCTCACTAAGGGCTGGTGGCACTGTGACTGTCACTCATTTCCTATCCAGCATGAAAGTGTTCAACAACATGGGTCACAGCTGCCCCAGGGACCCAGAAGTTATGAAAGATTGGGCCCCAGGTCCTCTGGCTGCTGCAGCCCAGATGTAAGGATGGCGCAGAAACCCTGTCCAGCTTTCTCTCTACAGTCGTCCAACTTAGAAAAACATGGCCACCTGCGGCTAAGTGAGTTAGAGGAAATAGTTTACCCAACTGAAAAAATAGGGTAACAGACAGACATACACAAATGACTCACTGATGAGCTTGTTAGTACAAGCTGAGCGTGTCTCCCACATCGGCCATCTGGTGCCTTCCTCCCTGCAGCTTTCCAGTCGAAATCGAAGACTTTAGTCTCAGGTGCCAGAAGCCAGAGAAAGGTCCAAGAATCAACTGTGGGCAGGAACCAAAGTGACATGGAATCCTCTGTGCACACACACATGCGTGCTTGGGTGTCCACCAGCTCGTGCACACACACAACGCTACAGAACTCCAGTCAGGTCTAGCAGGGGATGGAAGGATGTTTTATGGTTTTATTAAGTTTTCTGAAAAAAATCAAAAGAGTGTCTCCCCTCCCCATCCTTGCTCTGAGAGCTGATGTGGAGGAGAAGGGGGGGAGCCATGCACAGAGCTGAAAGGAGGGTGGGATGGACCAAGTCCATGAGCACAAAGCACCAGAACCCTCAACACCAAGAATAAAATAAAACAATGAAGGAGAATTGAGAGGCATCAGGGACAAATGTCACATTGGATCTTTGGCTCTGGTTCAAAGAAGCTTTAAAAAAAGAAAAAAGCAGCTGTGCCTCTAAGATCAGGGAATTGAACCTGCTGAGTAGTGAGGGATTCTGGGGACTAAGGGGGTTGTATTAGCTGTATGGTTGGAACAGACAGGGTCTCTTTGTATAGTTTTGTGCTGAGCTGGAGATAACACACATGTCTCTCTTGCAGGGAAGCAAAGGCCAGGATGGTTTCCAAGGCCCCAGTGGGCCCCGAGGACCCAAGGTGAGCCATGCTTCACATCTCTCTTTCTGATGGTGACCTGTTTCCCACAGCACAGGAGAAATTGACACCTCACCCTAAACAGATAGCCACACATGGCCCCTGACATGGGACAGAGAGATGAGCAGTGGTTTATTGCTACCTGTGCTCCCTGCATCCAGGGGATACCAAGTGTTGTAGGAGGCTGGCTTTGGGTCATGAGACAGAGAGCTTCCCTGGTTCCTGAGGGAGGATGACACTTGTGTGACTAATTCCATAGGCCGGCTAGGAAGGGAAACCCCTCTGGCTGGCAGGGAGGACCAGGTGAGGTGATCTGGGCCGGTAGGTGGCCTTTCCTGCTACAGGCCATCTCTGGGGACAGCAGGGAAACTTGTGGATAGGTCTGGGATCCCTGAGGCCACAGACAACCAGGCAGCTCTAGAGAATATGTATCTCTGAGAGCAGCTGGTGTCCGGCCTCCCTCCCTTGGTGGATGGCTCAAACATCATCACAGTCCCATAATGGCTACAGTCTCCTGGTCACGGCTGGCATCCATCAAGGAGTTCACAAGTCTTGGTGTTCATTCCCTCCTGTGTCTGCCTGGTGGCTAGGATGCTGGAATTTCCCACAGCCACATGCTGAAGGTGTTGCTTGGGGACAGTTTAGGTTAGATGTCCACCTTCAGTCTCACTCGTGGGAATTAGACATATTACAAAAACTCCAGAAGGGTCTCCTCACTCTCTGCCTTTGTTTCTCCAGGGTGAACAGGGAGAACGGGGGCCCCCAGGACCCCCTGCCTACTCACCTCATCCTTCACTGGCAAAAGGTCTGTATAAAAATTTCCATGGGTCATGCATCATTATTCACACTCCGGCTTTTGTTTCAAGCACAATTAGGAACTTTCCAGACAGATCTGCTAAGTAAAACAAGACAGAGATGTCCAGAGCAAAACTGTCAGAGGTCACCTGAGACATAGCTTATAGATATCAGGAGAGATGGTCACTTGAGCTCTGCCTGACAGAGCTGCTGCCTTCCAGATGTGACCTTCCTCAGGGGAGAGGTCCCCTCATTTCTAGATTTGTCCAGATTCTGAATATCACTAAGGGTGACACACAGTGCACCCTCCTCCTGAGCCTGGAGGGCCCTAGAGGTATTTCCTGGGTGGACCTGTGCCAGGCTGGCAAGACTGGATCTAGGGTCAATGACCTCAACAAATGGAAATACTCCCTTTCAGTCTTTTGGAACATAACTTGTAAATTAATGTAAGTGATGCCTCCTGTGTTTATCAAAATGCCACTGAGAGACCAGTGGAGAGTCTAGGTTTCCCCCTTCACCACACCGTGTTCCTGGGCATCACACGGAGGTGGGTGGCTTTAAAGGTTGGGATGGTGGTTCACACCAAGGCAGAGGAAGATCACTGTGAGTCTGAGGCCAGCCTAGGACTACAAAGTAAGGTCCAGGTCAGCTTGGGCTAGAGTGAGACCCTACTTCAAAGCTCGTCTTTCCAGGAGTTGGGCATAATGGTTCACTCCTGTAATCCAGCACTTGAGAGCCTGAGGCAGGAAGATGCCTCAAGCTCAAGGCCAGCCTGGCTTACAGAGTGACACCCTGTCTCAAAAAAGAAAGGGAGGGAGGGAGAAAGCAAGGGAAAGGGGGAAGAGAGGTCGGGGAGGGACGGCAATTGCCTTTTCACCTGAAGATTTAGAAGTGTCCCCTGATCCTCTTTGCCACTTGACTCTGGCCTGACTCATAGAGCTGGAATGTCACCCAGTTACATTCCAGGGCTTCTTAGCATCAAAGGTTGACTGCTATTTTGTTACTGTTCTTGCTACAAGAACTTTTCTAAATAAACTTTTTTTCTGTGTCAAACAAAACCAAACCCTGACTGCTAAGAAGATTCCTTTGGGGATAAAGAGGAAAATAAAGGTATCTTTCAGGAAGCAGCCTAGCATGAATTTATCAAAATGTAATAAGCAGAGAAGGGTTGAGCTGAAAGCAGTAACAAGGTGGTTAAAACCAAATATAATGTCACCATTTGTCAGAAGAGGACCAGGGGCTTAACCCTTACCTCCTTTCCCTGTTCCTAGGGGTGGCCGCTGTTCTTACACTGTTGTCTCCATTTCAGTAATATTACAGAATGTTCTAGCTGTACTTGTGGATGATTTAAAGACTGGTTGACCTAATCTTTGTGAAGCAGACATTTAAACCTTCCGTGTGGGCCGTCTCACAGCCCCAGGGACTCCTGGCTGCAGTCACCCTCTACCCAGGACATGCCCATGAAGTCTGGCCTTATTATAAGGAATTTCTTTTGAGATGAAACATTAAAGATCACATACAGCCAGGTGTGGTGGTGCACACCTTTAATCCTAGCACTTCACTTGGAGACAGAGATAGGAGGATCTCTGTGAGTTAGAGACCAACCTGGAGCTACAGAGTGAGTTCCAGGTCAGCTGAGCTAGAGTGTGACACTACCTTGAAAAAAGAGATCACATACATATCCTAACGCGTACTAAGAGCTATGTGGTAAAATACCATATTTTCTTCTCTTCTATCTTTCCTACTTATGTTCCCCCTATGCACACAACAGAACACAGGGTACCACTTCATGCATGATCACTTTTATTCACCTGTCAGTGTGTGTCTGGGGCTCAGGAGAGCCCTTCTGTGCTCAGCCTGCTCCATGCCTGACAGAATTTCTGATCCTGTAACTTCCGTGTAGCTGCGAGTTCTTCTGCATCTTCTGTCTGATTTCCCTGGACCCCACGCTCCAGCCCAGTCTTGCCTGTTGAGGGCTGATCACCTCAGTGTGACCTGTTCCCTCCAGAGGCCCCTTCTGTGTCTTGTGGGAGGGGCCCCAGTGTCATCTATACACACAGGGACCTTGTGTGATCAGATATCTGTGTGGCACTCACCCCATGCCTCCTACATGTGGGGAGGACACAGAATAGCATTTCATTATGGCTACCACCTATCATTTTTATTCTCTGTGGCATTTGGCGCCTCCTTGTTGTTTTTGCATCTGTAGGATTTTACCCCCTTGGACTGTGAGTGAACTCTTTGAAATAGAGCCCCCTGTGTGTTTTCAGCTCTTGAACCATCCTTGCCTTCTATGGTATATTCAGAAAAAGCATACACAGTAGGGGCTTTCATCACTGTGGTGGGGCATGTCTGATTCCTGTGATGGGCTTGTCTTGGTTCCAGGTTCCAGAGGTGACCCAGGATTCCCAGGAGCCCGTGGAGAGCAAGGAAGCGTGGGTGAACCAGGAGACCCCGGCCCCAGAGGCCCCCCTGGCCTGTCTATCGGAGATGAAGGTAACTGAATTTCGTGGCATCAATCAGTATCTGGACTCGGGTGTGATTATGGACTGTGGGACTTTGCAGGCCACATGGCTTTTATGTCGTACTATCTTCCCTTCTCGAGAGGTAGCCTCAGCTCATGTCAGTCACCAAGAGTTAGAATGTGCCACTGATGGGTGATGGGTGACAGTGTGATCTTATCTCTGTCTTGAAAGGAGCAGGGAGTGACCCAAGGCTATGGCCAAATGTTGGTTACACTCCCAGGGCATTATGGGCAAGAGGATTTTTTTCTAAGTTGGCAAGTCGTAATGACATATCAATGCCGTCCCACTAGACTGTGATGCCCATTGGGTCTGTCAGCAGTCTTGCATGTGTGCGGAGGCTAATAAAGATGGAACATGTGAACACTTACTACCACCAATACTGTTGGTTTCAGATGACAAGAGAGGCCTTCCAGGAGAGATGGGACCCAAAGGCTACGTAGGAGAACCAGGTGTCCCTGCGTTCTTTCCAGGCCCACCTGGAGTTGACGGGAAACCAGGGCTCCCAGGAGCCCCTGGACCTGCTGGCCCGCCTGGACCAGATGGTGAGTAGAAGATGTGGACCAGTGTTCAGAGCCCTGCTCAGCAGGGTGCTATCTGTGCTTTTTTGCCGGATGGTTTGGGGCTGAACCAGTAGGCCAGTGTGTGTGGGTGTGATGGGTCCCAGGGTCCCCAGGGGAGATGTGACGGTGACTGGCGGCTCAGCAGCCTATGGTCCTCCACCGCAATTCCATGGCTCTTACAAGGTGAGCTGTGGCTACCATGGCTTCAACGGGACATCTGGAAGGAGCAATGGGCTGAGATTGTTGTAGCCATGTCTCTGTGATCAGCGACAGGCACCTCCTTCCAGGGGACATCCTCCCTACTTAACTCACAGCCCTGTCTTCCAGTTGACAACCTGGAGCCACGGAGCTCAGTGCACTTATTTTGCCCTCATAGAGCCAAAGCCGTGTGAGCGGGAAACAGTAGTTGGTGAAAAGAAAGGAAGGCTCGGAAACAAGCGGCAGGCACCGATCAAGGCCACACGGGAGACGGGGAGTGTACACTAGATGAGCCCAAGGGGGCAGGGCGACCCTGAGTCGGCCAGGGTGGGGTTGCAGGTCACAGCGCCCTGCGCTCTGTCCACAGAGGAGGGCATGCAACCACAGTTTCGAGCTTGCTGCCCCTTTTCAGCAGTAGCTGAAGGCCATTAGCATTACACTTCTGTACGTGACACTCTGTGATGTCGTTAGCGTTACACTTCTGAACGTGACATTACTGTAACGTTGTTAGCGTTACACTTCTCTACATGACATTACTGTAATGTCATTAGTGTTACGCTTCTGCACGTGACATTCTGTGATGTCATTAGTGTTACACTTCTGTACATGACATTACTGTAACGTTGTTAGTGTTACACTTTTGATGGTGTCAAAGTCAAAGAACATTTCCTCCCCTCAAGAGATGGATAATGAGGCCCTGAAGGAAATATGAGGTCGTTCTCTCTTTCTGTGTAGCAGTGACCCACTCTGTAGCAGCCTCTCCTTTTCACAAGTTTCCCTTAAATTCCCTGACGTCACCTCTAGTCTCTCCTAGTGTCTGCCTTCGGGGAGGCCATCATCATACTTGCTAATAGATAGCATTTGGTTTCAGTTAAATTTTAAATTCAAAGGTTGATTTTGTGGTTAGGGAATACATGTGTATGCCTGTTTACATGTGTGGGCACACGTGTCTATAGGTGTGGGTATGGAGGCCAGAGGTCAATGTTGGGCTTCCTCAGTCACTGTCCCCCTTATTCTTTGAGATAGGGTCTCTCGCTGAAAATAGTTGAGGTGTAATAATTCTGCCATTAAAAAGAATCACATCACTTCTCTACTTCTATTCCGTCTTCCAGTGAATTGCTAGTCATTATATTTTCCCAAGTTTTAATGGAAAAGTCATAGGTTCTCACATTCTTTTGAAAAGCTTTAAGGGCACATATTTCCCTGGGAGAAAATTTTGCTAAATTATTTGAGCAAGGTTTGCTTTAATATTTTCTATTATGCTGGCAGTAACATTTTTATGTGAACTACATTTGTTAATACTATTGATGTGGAAAATATTTCTTAGTAACATTTGTGACTATAACTGAATTTCTACAAGTGTCTCTCCTACACGAGTAGTCTCTGTTGAGTTTTCTCTGTTTGGAACAGACACTTGTTAAAAGCATAATCAGTTGGACGTGGTGGCGCAGGACTTTAATCCCAGCACTCGGGAGGCAGAGGTAGGAGGATCATCATGAGTTTGAGGCCAGCCTGAGACTACATAGTGAATTCCAGGTCAGCCTGGGCTAAAGTGAGACCCTATCTTGAAAAATAAACAGCAAAAAAAAAGCATAAAAACACAAGCATGTGCAGTGAGAGCAGACTCTGTTCCCATAACCTCACCCCGTGTTAGTAATGACAAGCACATGCTGTCTTGTTGTATAAATCTTGCTTAGTCTGTGATTCGCTAACATAAACACCAACATCAGTAAATAAATTAACTGCTTTCTCACCTAGACTATGGATTGATGAGAGAATTTATACAACTAAAAACTTCATAGTATGTAGGTTAGATTTTCCTGTAAATTCATACCTTCCCCTTGCAGGGCAACTGTTACCAAGTGTTATAATCAGCTTTCTCGTTTCCACGAAAAAGAACCTGACAAAAAGCAGCTGTGGGGGAATGGGTTTATTTGACTTATGGACTCGAGGGGAATCTCCATGATGGCAGGGAAAATGACATGAGCAGAGGGTGGACATCACCTCCGCCACAGCACTGCAAACAGCGGCAGGAAGGTGTGCCAAACACTGGCAAGGGGAAACTGGCTTATAACCCCATAAGCCCGCCCCCAATAATACAGTTCCAATAAGGTTCCAGTTCCAAACCTGCCATCAGCTGGGGATCAAGCATTCAGAATACATTAAGTGTATGGGGACACCGGGGTCAAACCTCCACACCAAGCCATCCCACTTGTGAAAGTAGCGAGCCTCTGCCTCTGCGCAGGGCTGTAAGGTGTAAGAAGCCGTCTTCGTTTCCAGGGAGTTCCCTGTACTTTTCACATTCCATTCCTGTTTTACCTGCTGCTGCTGCAAACCAGAATGTTTAGACCTCTGTCATTCAAGTGAGACTCAAACCATGAGCTTTCTGGGTGAAGTGTTTTGCTGTCTGCCCTTCCGGTTAGTTAACTGAGTGGACTGCTAGAGAGAAAAGAAGTCTGTCTGGCCACTGGCCTCTGTGCAGTTCAGCTGAGACCTCACAGAGGTGTACCACTTCCTGAAGGGCTTGCTGGATATTATGAATGAAGTCAATAAATCCAAAGATGGACAGAGGTGACCTTAACATGGTCATTGCATTTGTGATGTCCTGATACTGTCCTAGGAAGGACACCCAGCTCTTTGTTCTTGATGACAGATCTCCAGTTTTAAATGCCCACATCCCTGAAGTAACAGGGGGGCCGAGAGACACAATTTAAAACCTGATTGGGGCTGGGCATGGTGGTGCACACCTTTAACCCCAGCACTCCGGAGGCAGAGGTAGGAAGATCGCTGTGAGTTCAAGACCAGCCTGGGACTACTACATAGTGAATTCCAGGTCAGTCTAGGCTGTCTCGCAAAAAAACAAAAAACAAAAACCAATGGAGACTAGAGCAGAACTGGTGGGGGGCACCCCAGGGTGTCACTGTCTCTGAAGTCCAGTGGAGTAGGGGATGAGAGCACCCCTCCTGAAGTGTCTTTCCTCTCTCCTCCACAGTCTGTCTCACTGCCTCCCCCTCTCTGGTTACTTTGTGGGGCTCCTCGGTGGCCCCCACAGCCCACATGCTCCCTAGTGTTCCTGGCCCTCCATAGCTCCAGAAGCCTGGGCTGGAACTCAGGTGACCCTGGCCCCCCACACGGTAAACAGCCTCCCTCCTTAAAGTTCTTTCAGGGCTTGACTTCCCCTTGCCCTTGGTGTAACAGCCCCCCCTCCCCTAGACACCCCTCCAGCCATGGCTGTCTCCTGCATTGAGTCATTCTGATCATGCTGGATGAATGAAGTAGCAAATGAGTGAATGAGGCCGTGTTGAATGTATAGTCAGATCACTTTACACGGCAGTATCCACTCGCCTTTCCATGAAAGCCCAGGTCCCCAGGGGCTCTCTGACACGCCATTCCATTGCCCTTTTGCTAGCACAGGGCAAACGTCTCTATAGTCATCATTTTCCCCTGCTGTCAGCTTCCTGAATGCCTTGTCCCTCACCCTTTGGGTGCTGTGTGCTACATATGGCCCACATGATCTAGTTTGATGGACTACAACCACTAGATTGAACGTGATAAGCCAAGCGTGGTGGCTCATGCCTGTAACCCAACACGGGAGGCTTCAGGAGGAGACCAGCCTGGACCATAAAGTGAGACCCTGTCACAAAGCACAACACCCAGTGAGGAGTAAAGAGAACGAACCAGGACAGCATAGTTCCCCGGGTGCTCACCTGGGGTGCACAGCCCCACACCACCACTAGGTGGCACTCGTCCTCTAGAAGTGCATTGGCCTTGGAGATGTCTTCCTGTCATGCAGTGTCCCCACATGATTGGATGATTGGATCCTGGGAGCAACAGTGACTAATGACTGATTTATTGTGAGAGAGGGGCTGGGAGGGGAAGATGGGGGCAAGGACATTCAGGGAGGTTGACACACCTCATCCAGACTGTTCAGGAAGGATCTGTGTGTGTGTGTGTGTGTGTGTGTGTGTGTGTGTGTGTGTGTGTGTGTGTGTGTGTGTGCGCACGCGCGCGCGCACATGTCCATAGAGATGCTGAGGCAGGGAGGGGTAGTGTGCACCTACTCCAGAAAAGTAAAGCTGAATTTTTTGTTGTTGTTGTTGTTTTTCGAGGTAGGGTCTCGCTCTAGCCCAGGCTGACCTGGAATTCACTATGTTGTCTCAGGGTGGCCTTGAACTCATGGTGATCCTCCTACCTCTGCCTCCCGAGTACTGGGATTAAAGGCGTGAGCCACCATGCCCAGCGTGAATTTATCTTAACTCTGGATTTTTTTTTTTTTTGAGGTGAGGGGTCTTGGCAAGAACCGTACATTCATGGTGGTCTTGAAATCCCAGTTCCATGACTGAAAACAAGCTTTTCTTTAGATTTTCTTCAAGGGAATGTTTTCATCTCGATACTTCAGTGAACTACTATGTCTGCTGACTTGGACACTTCTCTCCCACCCTGACGGCTGTGTCACAGAGCCGTCCAAGTTTCTCTCCTGCTGGATGTTCAGGGTGCAACTGGGGTTTCTGGGCGCTAGGGGAGCCTGGCTGAGAACCTGTCCCTGGGTTCCCGAGCACAGGTGCTCTCTCATGACAGGGGCACTAATGTTCCCACCTGCGGGTTTTCTCTTAGGTTACCTGTTCGGCCTTAAAGGAGCAGAAGGAAGAGTGGGCTATCCTGGGCCTTCCGGTTTCCCAGGGACTCGTGGACAGAAAGGATGGAAAGGTGAGGACCACCAGGGAGGGAGTTCCCGTTGCCTGGCAGGTTGATTCTCCCCTCATCTGTCTGTGCAGAGGTCAGACATCTCTAATCCAAAGTCTGAAATGCTCCAAAATCCAAACTCTTAAGTGCTAGTGAGACACAAGCAGAAATTCCACACTGGCGTCATTTGACTGTTCAGAGTCAAAACGCAGGTGCACATCCAGCGTTGAATAAGATGAACTTCTGACTTATGAGGTTAATACACTTTCCAATTAGACATGAGTCCTTCCCCAAGACATGAGCCCTTAATATATATATATGCAAACACTTTAAAATCCCGCCCCCCAGAAAACCAACCTGAAACATTCCTAATCACAAGCACTTCGGGTGAAGGAGGCTCACCTGCAGACATCACCTGAGTTTACTTGAAGCCTCTTCTCTCCACGGCTGTGACAGTGACAGAGGGTGGAGGGAGTGGGCTCTGTCGTCCACCTGGCTCCCCTGCCCTGCTCCGCAGAGCTGGGACGTGGACGAAGGGAGGAGGGGTTTTCCTGAGGTGGAGCTCCCAGCATACCAGAGGGCATGCACGTATGCTGTCTCCAGCTCAGCAGTCATCCTGTCACCCCACTGAGATGTCACATGAACTTCTGGAACTTGCCAAGTTCTCAGTCCCATGCATGGAAGTCCTGGCACTTCACCCTTCCCACTCGGGACATGACCCACCCAGCGCCAGGCGTCCTTCTAAGGACCCGGCACCTCCCCATGAGGTTCTCACTCCACCCCTGCCCTGAACATAGGCAGCACATCCTGGCAGTGAGCTCTCCTGACCATCAGGTGCACTTGGGGTGTAGGAGGTGGGCTTGTACTGGGCATCCATCCATGTGATGGCACAGCACGAGGGCAGATACAGGAGTCGGGTGGCCTCAAGAGTGTTGCCACCAGCACCTTGATCCCACCATAGTCAAACAAAAAAAGAGGTCTTCCTGGCTCACTCCTGACCTTGGCCTTCGAGACTAGGGCTCTTGGCAGGCCACCCTCTACCCTGGGCTCCCGTGCCTCCCTGCCTCTTAGGTAGAGCGGTGACATCCCTGCAGCTCCTCCTGATCCTCCCAGCTCTGCCCACTTCTCTGTCAGGGTCCTAGCTTTTAACTATCTTCTAAATCCAGAGTGGAATTTGGATCCCCACTGAGCCATCGAGTGCCATCTATTGCTCATCCAAGAGATAGGGGTGACCGTCCCCATCAGAATGGTGGCCAGCAGTGCCTCACTGCAGCCCTCCTGCTGCGCTCCTCTCCTGTCTTCTCCTCTCTGCAGTTCTAAAGTGAAATTAACACTCCCTCCCTGCACGCTGCAGGTGAAGCTGGTGACTGCCAATGTGCAGATGGCCTCGGGGGTCTTCCAGGACTGCCAGGAACCAAGGGGTTTCCAGGTTTCAATGGAGATCCAGGGAGGAAAGGTGACCAAGGAGAACCCGGCCAGCATGGCATCCCTGGGTTCCCTGGGTTCAAGGTAAGGGAATAATCTGAGCTTAAGGCACAGTAAGAGAGCTGCTGGGTGGGGTCAGAGTGGGGGTGGGGCTCCTGCCTGCTTCCTGGCACAGGACCCAGAGTGCCTCCCTGCCACATCCTAGGCTTCCTCAGAAAACAAACAGGAGACCCAACAAAACACAGTGGCTGCTGTCTCGTTCAGCTCCAAAGACTGGCAATGAGACAGGAGTGGTGATGTGTGCCTGTCCTCTCAGCACTCAGGAGCGTCACAAACTCCAGGGCAGCCTGACCTACCTAAGCAAGACTCTGCCTTAAAATAGAAAAAGTTATAAAGACAATGCCATATCCTGTGTCAGCACTAACTAGGTGTTGCTGGTGTTCAGAAAGTGCAGAGAACCACTCCCTCCCAGCCAATCAAGTAGAACCCGACACCCCTCCAGCCAGTCAAGTAGAACTGTACGCACTTCGAGCCCATCAAGTAAAACCACACATTCCCAGTCAGCCAATCAAATAGAACCACACACTCCCTCCCAGCCTATCAAGTAGGCTTTTCAGTTGACTTCTTCCTAGAAGGTGTCTCTGGAACCCTTAAGTCATCTAAGCAGCCTGCCTCCTGACTGTGTGCACGCATGCACCCACGCAGGCTTGGTTTCCACCACCTCTGCTTATGGTTTTTGTCCTGAAGTTAATTGTGTGTGCGTGTGTGTGTGTGTGTGTGTGTGTGTGTGTGTGTGTGTGTTGAAATGCCTGGAATGTTTTTTGTTTGTTTGGTTTTGGTTTTTTTTTTTTTTGTATGGCTGGTTATCTGGTTGGTTGGATAGAGGATGGGTGGATGGATAAATGGGTGAGTGGGTGGATGTTGGCTGGTTGCTTGCCTAGTTAACTAGAGAGATAGTTGGTTGGTTTTTGATATTTATATGGATAGAATCTGGCAGGATGCTTAAAGCAGCGTCAGTAAATATCTACCAAGCACCAGGCAGCTAAAGCTAAATCAATACGTCAAATACCTGTGGAATGTTCTCGAAGGGCATTCACAATCACTTGTAACATTTCATTTAATGACGCCAACTCTCAGAGTTCCCATATCCTTGCAAATAGCGTCCACCAGGATACAGCCCACACTAGCACACATTTCAGCCCAGTCCCGAACCATTGACCTCCCCATCCTGCTCCCTAGAGGAGCCACACTCCCTCTGTCAGCCACAGCTTGAGCGTCCCTGCCATAAGCTGCTGTTCTCTGAAGCAAGTTTCTCCACAACCTCAGCCTCACTTGGCAAGAGAAGCTGTTGATTAAATGCTGTTTATTGTTCTCAGTGGTGAATGATCACATCTGCTAACTCCTGTGTGACTGTTTTTGTCCTTTATATTATCCGGAGACTTCTTGCCTGATTGGAGTCTAAACAATTGTAGCTAAGAGTTGAGCAGCCTTGTGTTTTAAGTCAGTGCCTCTGACAGTCATTGGATCTAAGGGTCTTGGGAACTGTTTGAAATGCAGGTTGTGATCCAGCTGTCCCAGAGGATGACTGAGCACCCAGCGTTATCCAGTTTCACTGTCCAGCCTCCTGGAGCTATTTCCGTTATATGTCACCCACTTAGAACTCACGTTCAAAGCACAGTTATCAGCAGTTCCCGCCAAGTCACTGGGTGGGCACCATGTCTTATGGCTCCTGCCAAAACCTCAGATGTAGAGTATCTCTGGCATTGTAGAAAGTTCTCTGGGGCAGGTGATTACCCACAAGCTTTATAAACTGAAGAATCATTCTCTCATAGATGCATTTAGCAGTCTAAGAAGGAGGAAACGTGTGTCTGTTTTCACAGGGAGCCACTGGCCATGTTGGAGCTCCTGGGCCCAAAGGAATAAAAGGGGATTCCAGAACAATCACCATGAAAGGTCAGATCTCTGTGGCCAAGCAATTCTTGGGTCACCTAACTTCCTGAGGGTCACTGTGTGAGTATATTCACAGGCAAATTCTCTTCCAGGTGAGAAGGGACAGCCAGGTGTCCCAGGTGTGCATGGAATGAAAGGTGGTGATGGTGTCCCAGGGCGTGCTGGACTGGATGGCTTCCCTGGCCTTCCAGGGCCTCCGGTGAGTAGCCGATAGGGTGGACAGAGCAATGATGTCACAGGCAGCAGTGTGCCCTCTCATCAGCTCCTTCTGCCATCAGAAGAACCTGTGCACTCATGGCTCTGAGGTGGGCTGGGTCACACTGCCAGCCCATCCAGTTGTGCCCAGCCTGCCCCTGGTTTATTTTTATGGCACCACATGAGTGGCCCTCTTCCACCTCTCTCCTCATATCCCTCCACCGCCCACCCACATGTCCCCACCTGGCTGCTATTATCACTTCAGGACAGCCACAGATGAACCCCAGCCTCTCTTTTTTTGGTCCTGGAGTCTCCCCTTGTTTCTAAGAGCACACGGACTCTGCCTACTTGCTCCCTTTCCTCCAACAGTGTGCTGTCCCCATGAACAACAAACATGTCACACATGCTAATCACAACAAAGGGACAGGTGTTCCCGTACCAGTGACCCCAGCCTTTGCCTCCCCTGTTGGGTGCAGAATTCTTTCTGGATTAAAGTCCATGTAGGGGTGGAGCTAGCAGCTGGAAATGAGAAAAGAGAATGGCCACATAGAAACATAAATCTCCCAGAACAATCCTCCTGCCTTGCTCTTTGGTGTTAGAACATCTGACCCGCCCTGGTGGCTTGCTTAGATGGTAGGCTGTCCTGCTCGGAATCCATAACAGGATTCCAGGGAAACTGGGAGGCGGTGGCTGGCCCTGATATGTGTGCACCTCGAGAGCTAACCTGGATTTTCTTACAGGGTGACGGCATCAAAGGCCCTCCGGGAGACTCAGGTTACCCTGGCGTACCTGGAACCAAAGGCTTTCCAGGGGAGGCAGGTCCCCCAGGACTGGGCTTACCCGGCCCTAAAGGCGAGCGTGGTTTCCCCGGAGATTCCGGATTGCCTGGACCACCTGGCTTCCCTGGTCCTCCGGGTCCCCCAGGCACTCCAGGACAGATAGGTATGACACCTTCCCCTCGTCTTCCTGAGTCTTGAGACAAGTCAGGTCCTCTGTATTCCTTCTCCCCTCACCAAGCATGTGTCCCCAAGGAGCCAGACAGGACATCATGCTGCCATGCCTGTTCTTAACCTGTGGGACACATGCTCACCGGGGCTTCCCAGGCTAGAATATGGAGTCTCCCTCTTGGACACATGAGTTCAGAAATGGCCTTTGGCTTTTCTGACCACACCCTGCGCCATACACACACAGAGACATGTGTACCCTCATGGGTATATCATGACTCTTGGTGGCTCCAAAATTGTCATCTTTGCTTGTCTCTCTCCAGATTGTGACACAGGTGTGAAAAGGCCTATTGGAGGTGACCAGCAAGAGACTGCCCTGCCAGGTATGGCAACGGAAAGAAGGCAGTTCTAGAGAGCTGTACTTCTCCAGGGCCGAGAGGCTGTGGGCAGGCACCTGGGCCCTTCTGAAGAGCCAGGCTCCTTGCAGGCTCTTGAGCTAGTCAGTGTGCAACCCTGGTATAGGAGCAGAAGACAGCAAGCCAAGGTCTTGAGCCATCCCCCTTCAGTAGGACACAGAGGGCCAGCAAGGCTGCAGAGACTAGGCAGGCTAGGAGAAGGCACCGTGTGGCTGAGGTGGGAGTGAGTCAGCCAGGACAGATGTGGCTCAGAAACACAGACAAGGGAAGCACCGAAAGAATCACGCTAGGAGCCCGAGTCCCACCTGCACACCTGGCTGGGTCAGGACAAGGCCCTTAGAGGGGAATCACTGAGGAAGGCACCACCTGCCATCACTTGTCACTGAGAAGCAGCAGGGGGTGAGCTCAGTTGGAACAAGTTCTTACCCAGGAAGGAGTAAAGAATTACCCGTTTCTGGGCCAGCAGAGGCTTTATTAAACAGGATTCAGAGACCCGGTACAGGCAGAAACATCAGACAAGCGAGAAAGCATCCATTGATAGGAACAGAAGCCCTGAAAGTGGGAAACTTCGCTGAGGGCTGGATTTGGGGGTTATTAGGGCTGCCTCTCCATATAATTGAAAGAGTCTTAAACTGATTATCTACTGAAAGCTTAGTATAACAGAGAATTCCACTGAAAGAATAAAGGCTGCAGAACAGGTGAGCCTGACCTACAAGCTAAGCACAGAGAGGCGTTAGAAGCAGCAGGTGCCTGGGTCTTCCTGGCAGCAGTGTTTCTGGCTGAACTCCCAGAGCCCCAACTTGTGCTCAGTCATCGGTGTATTTTTTCAGTCTCTGAGCCAGCCACACAGTCTCTAAGTTTCTTAACTATGTAATTCCCAGAAGTGGGGATTTCTCCCTCAGTTGGACCAGCAGTGTCCCAGGCCACAGAGAACACATCCAGGTGATGCTGAAGGCTGGTAGGCTATGCATGGGTCCAGGCTCACAGGCTGACACCTGCATTCCCTGTTCAGTGAGGGTGAGGGAGGTGTGGGTAAGAAGGAAACTAACTCGGGTGTCCCCAGAGCCCAGGGGAGAAGACACAGCCATGCTAAGCCATGCTAGCGTCCAGAGGGGTATATTCAGCAAGTGGGAGGAAGGTGACGGCAGTTGGGAAGCCGTGACATTTCATGGGCTTCTGAAGACACGGTAGCCTGACCTGGCTCTTCTTTCTGAAGCATTCAGAGTATAAAGCCAGTCTGTAGTGCATAGATCACTCTTGGTTTCCACAGCACCAGCAGAATGGTTTATAAAGTGTACATTGGGTGGGTGACCACCTGGCAGGGGCAGAGATGGAGGGAGCACTGGAACCTCCCAGTCAGTCTGCAGATCTCACATCGCAGGGAGGAAAAGGCAGGGAAGGCCAGAGAGGAGCCTGGCCTACATTCTCAGGCAGATGGATAAAAAGGACCCTAAAATGGCTGTGTGTGCAGGACAGCAGACAACTCTGAGCCCTATTAGCCAGGAGCTCCTACAGCCTGCTTTAATTTTGTACAGCTCAGAGCAGCTAGCTAGCATCTGTGATTAACTCTGAACAGTTAGGTCACAGAGTGGAAACTGAAGAGTTCCTTTTGAGATCGCAGGCTCCCCGTGGGCCAGTGGGAACCCACGGTGACCTGGTTAGGCAGCAACTACGTCCTCCATCCCCTAGAAGGACAGGAAGTGTTTGTCAGGCCAGAGCAGCTTTTCATTAGGCTGACTGACTTCATTTGCATGTTATGCTATTTCATCGCACAATAAATTAAACTGTTATTTACATCATAACCAAGATCAAGTAAGTCGTTAAATCACTCTGGACATAAAATGGTAGCCAGGCCTCCTGACTGCTTTTGATCCTGGGTTCCCCGTTTGTGAGACCATGCTCACCTCACCCACCCTTTCTTTCCCCTCAGGTTGCGTTGGAGGCCCCAAGGGATTGCCAGGCCAGCCAGGACCTCCAGGATCCCCAGGTAATGTGCCAAAGAAAGCTGCAGGACTTATCTTTTGGATCCCTTTCCTCTGGCTCTGCACATCTGTCCCCTGGTCACTGGCATTCTACCCTCTGTAAGCCAACACCGAATGTGACCACTTCCTGGGAATGCCAGCTCCTGTGCACACTGTAGCTAAGTCCCCGGCTGGAAGAGAATCCAGCCACTTCTGTGGCCTGCTGGTCAACCAGGGAGGGTGTTCTGTGTGCCCAGCAGTGCTGTTTTGGGTCCGGCATCCCAACTTCATGGCTGGTTTCTCAGTCACAGCTGAGCGGATCTGGTCTCATTCATGGGATCTGATGGGGTTGTGTCTTCCTTGGGTGTTTAGGTGTCAAGGGCATCAGAGGGACAGTAGGATTCCCAGGAGCTGATGGAGCACCAGGACTCAAGGGCTTCCCCGGAGACCCCGGTCATGAAGGCTTCCCAGGACCTCCCGGTGAGTCAGGATGGCTCCTCCTGCCCGTCAACTCAGGGAAGGGCCCATGTGCATGTGCACAGGGCTTCCATTAATCACTGTCCTGCATTTGGAATCCATTTCAGCAAGTACCTGGTGACGGCCGTTTCCATCATTCCCTGGATATTAAAACTACCAGCATTCCTTGCTGGCAGTGTGCTGTGCTGCCACTGGGTGGAGGGAAAGCCTGTGACTGACACCATCCCTCTATCCCCATGCGGGTTCTGGGGACACAGAGCAGTGCCCACTCGCTGCCACTCAAGCGCCCTGCACTCACCAAGGCGCCAGAATGTCCCGTGTCCCTCTCTCTGGGGTCGTCATGACCTGGCTCCATTCCTTACCTGCACACAGCCCAGCAGGCTTTTCTCTGACCATGGACTGATGACCCATAAGCCTGGCTTACCTTAGCTGAGTTTCAGGGAGGAAAGCAGAGCATTTTGACGCTGTAGATACTGAGAGATGCAGGTTCTGAGGCAGGCAGTGGGCAGTGTCCCGAGTTGCATGGACACCTGCTGAGAGCCTTACCTCACAATGGCTGTTTCTAGCCTCTTTCCAGCACCATCTTAGAGCACGGTAATGGTGACCCTTGCTAAGGGAGCCATTCTTGTTTCCTTTCAGGGTTCATGGGACCCCGAGGATCCAAAGGTGCCACAGGCCTCCCTGGTCCTGATGGACTCCCAGGCCCCATCGGCCAGCCAGGGCCAGCGGGGCCCCCTGGGGACAGGGGCATTCCAGGAGAAGTTCTGGGAGCCCAGCCAGGGCCCCGGGGAGATGCCGGCCTGCCAGGACAACCCGGGATAAAAGGCATCCCAGGAGAGAGGGGACCCCCCGGATTCAGAGGTAAGTCGGAGAGAGGGAGTGTCCCTGCGGCACTGTGGCTGCCTGGGTGAAGGTGAAGACCTTCCCAAAGGTTGGTGGGAAGTGCCTGTGCTACCTGGGCTGGTCTTGCTGTCTCTGCTCAGAGTAACGACGTGCTGGGAGAGATTAGCTGAGACCTTCCCCAAGTCCAGACCCCACAAACTTCTGTAATCTCTGCCCATAGTTTCATCTGTGTCCAGGTCCCCCCACAACTGAAACAGACCTGAAGTATTCCGCTCCAAACAGTCAATCCGGATAAATGACTGGAGGAATACAATGTCCCTGCCTGACTTCCAGGCAGCCTCTGAGTCACTCGTGTATTCATAGCTCATTCTGTCCCAGGAGGGAGCCTCTGGACAAGCCTCCACCTGCGGCAGGGGCCCTGGTGGCCTAAGTGCTCAGGTCCCTCAGGCCACACACCACCTCGCTGTCACTGGGCTCTGGATATGCCCTTCCCCCATTTTCTTATTCATGAACAACAGAATTGCTGACAAGAATCCCAGATGCCGCACGGCCTGCCTGCCTCCCATTGCTGTCCTGGTCCCCCACACACACACCGAGCTGTCACATTAATGATAAAAACCTAAAAAATCAGTGTTCTCATTTCTGCCATGCCACACACATGCCTGTGTACCTCAGAGAACCTCAGCTTAAGAACTCTTTATTTCTTCTTCTTTTGAATTTTTTAAAAATATTTTTTTTATTTGCAAGGTGGGAGAGAGAGAATTAGCATGCCAGCTCTTCTTTGAGTTTTTTGAGGCACGGTCTCACAGGCTGGCCTCACACTCATGATCTTCCCATCTGCTAGGGTTCAGCTTCAGGTTTTGGCTGCAGACACGCTTCCTGCTCACACCTTTCCCTGACACAACCAGGTAACTGGAGTCCAGACACCTGACTTCAGCTGGTCAAGAGTGGCTGGTCCCTTCTGTGGCCACCCCCTGTCCTTCTCCCTCCTGCCCACCTGGAGAGAGGGCTGGGGTTTAATGAGAGAGTCATAAAAAACCAGGGGCAATCAGGCCCTTCACACCCCTCACTGGGCGGCCAGCATGACACACTTTCTTCTCCAATGGAAAGGAGAAAATGCCCAAATATGTAGAGGTCCAGAGCCCTGCTGTTAAGAAGAAAGCTAGGGGAAAACAAACAAACATGCTCCCAGGATCTGCATGTGGATGGGACAGGACACGGCAAGCATAAGACCCAGGGAATTCACCTATGCGGATCACATGTAAACTCAAAATACTTCAAATTTCCATGCAAATGTTAGTTTTATGCATGCTAAAGGAAAAATTAAAGTTTGAGCAGCAAATTTAAAATTCAATGACATATACCAGCACTATTTTTCCCATAAGAGAACTCTATAAGAAAAAAATACCAAAATTCCCCAAAGCACACATAAGCAAAGAATACAATCTCACCGAAAAGCCAAAACCAGAGTGGGAAATGTTCCTGGTAACAAGAAGCATGCACAAACAGCCCACACCATTTTGCCTGTCTGCCAGTCTTCTGGGTCTCCCCATGAGAGGCGCAGTCCCAGGGGAACGCTGGTAGATGACTAATTCCCCGTGCAGTTGTGGAGACCGGTGCCATACGTTAGTGTTTGCTTTGACCTGATCTACAGCATGTCCGTGGACGTGCACCCTGGATGCCCACGCTCTTCCTCCAGCGCTGTTTGTGAGAACGTGGGGACAGAGAGGGAAATGGAGAATATTCAGTGTGTCCATACAAAGGGATATTGTATTCATGTAGTCAGTCAAGTGTTTTCTTTTAATTATGGCAAAAATGCCAAAAATAGTCAAGTTAAAAGAGCTGGATGGAAATTGTATTTATGGTGTGGCACAGACTGTAAAATTCTAGCTCCTGGTGGCTTCGTGGGGACAGAAAAGGCAGGAAGTAGCCATGCCGAAACATTAGTAAATTCGTCTGGGTGGCTGAGTGGATTCTTACCTTTCCTTGGGTTTCACAGACTTTCTCCGGTCGAGAAGCAAGCAACCCCTGTTTTTCTAGACTAAGTCTGAGTGGGTAGATGTCCATAATAAGCAGGGTGTCCTCTTGTCTCTGATCCCCGCAGGAAGCCAGGGGATGCCAGGAATGCCAGGACTCAAAGGTCAGCTGGGCTTCCCAGGACCTTCAGGCCAACCAGGACTGCCCGGACCTCCCGGACAATATGGATTCCCAGGAGCTCCTGGTCGAGAGGGGCCCTTGGGCCTGCCAGGTGCCCCAGGCCTTGGAGGTAAGGCTCCAGCACCCCCAGAGAGGTATGGGGCCCTCATTGGTGCTGACAACCGAATGAGCCCTGTTGTCCCCTGGGGAATCTTCATGCTGTGTTCCAAGGAACCCCCAAGAGTTCCAGGGTTTTCCAAAAACTGGTCCTCTATTTCACCAAATAGAATTTAAGCAGCCTGAGAAAGCAGCTCGGCCTGGGTGTCTCTTGTGTATATTGGGGTCTAGGTTTGAGTGCATTAGAGGAAAAAAGGGAACCTCACAGCCCAGAAATTCTCAACCACTGTTCTAAGACATTGGGAAAGGCGGAGAAGGAGGTCAGGATAAAGCCTTGTATAGGGCACTGCCTGGACGGTGGTGTGTTGAGCCCCACCCACTCCCTGGGAGGGGCTAGCTCTCCCAGCATGCTCTGTTCCCAGGCTTCTGTTCCTAATGTTATGTTTCAGTGAGATGAGGTCTCACTGTGTCACCGGGACTAATCTTGAGTTTCGGGCTCATCTGATCCTCCTGCCCCAGCCTCCTGAGTGCAGGCCACCCTGCCCAGCGTCCTCACTTTTAGTTTGGCCCAATGGGGACATTTCCTTCTCATGAAAGTAAGTGACTGTTGCAGTCAGCATTCTAGTTGCTGCGCTGAAAGAACCCAAGCAAAAGCGGCTTGTGAAGGAATGGGTTTATTTAGTTTACGGACTCAAGGGGAGACTCCATCCTGGCAGGGAAAATGATGGCATGAGCAGAGGGGTGGACATCACCTCTGCCACAGCACTGCATACCCCAAAAGCCTGCCTCCAACAACACAGCTTCATTGAGGTTGTAAACTCCAAACTGCCATCAGCTGAGAATTGATTACCCAGAACACATTCATTTGTTTGTGGGGGACACCTGGATCAAACCATGACAGCGACCAAAGGAAGTAGACAGAGTGGGAAGAGATGGTTTGCCAAAGCCAGGCAGCAACTTTGCGGAGAACCTTCTAGATCTCCCCAGGGAGATCAACGATACACATTGGCCCCAGGCTTCCCTGAGTGGCTCACCTGCATCCATCAGGCTGGACTCCCTGGACACCATGCTGAATCCTGCGGGGTGCCGAGCGTTAGGAGGAGCATCGGGCCTTCTGTTTCAGTATTGACAAGGCCTCACTGGTTCTCAGCTCTGACACAGGGTCCCTAAGAATCCATGAGAAGAGATACAGACGTCCTGTCTAAACATGGCTCCACTTTATTGGAGAGAGAATGACTCATAAGCAGGCTGCTGTTTAGCCAAGGCAGACCAGCAGAGGCCAGGCTGACAGGAGGATCCCAGGCACTAGAGTAAGAAAGGGCCACTTGTTGAGAAGGGAACAGCCCAGGCCGAGGCAGCCTTGTCCCAGGGAAGGACTGGCATGGAGAGTTTACTCTGGATAAGGAGATGCAGCCAGAGGGGAGAAGGTCTGAAGGTCACGTGGCTCGGGGTTCTCTACAGGAACAGAACCAGTAGAATGAGTATGTTACAGTGGGGGTGAGTTAGATTGGCCTACACGATATGCACCGGGCAGTCAGTCCAGCAGTGGCTGTCTGCGTCCTGGGTAGTTGTTCAGTCAACGAGACTGGAGGCCTCAGCAGCCCCAGTCTGTCTCTGAAGGCCTGGAAGAATCCCAGAAAGCTCCTGGTCTTCAGACACATTGGTTCCAGTATCAGCAGAAGATGGTAGCAACAGGGTAGATGCATGCACTGGCCCGGAGTGAGGGCGTCTCAACAAAAACCTCTCTATGGATAGGCTGCCATTGGAAGGGCTTCCCACCCTGGCGGAAGGTCTTCTCCCTCAGATATCCTTCCTGGAAACACCCTCACAGACCTGAACTAGAGGTTTGTCTCTTCTTGATTACTGTACCGAGACTCACCAACACCAAGCTGGTCCCCAGGCAAAGGGAGCCATTGGCGGTTTATATCAGACAGGTGAAGTAAGGCAGGATTCTAGGACCCCACCAGCAGCTTGCTGTTACGAGGGACTTGGGGGGGGGGCAGGGGTCAGTAGTAGTCTGTTCAATTTGAATTCTGCTGGAATTCAGGCTCTGCAGAGAGAGAGAGAGAGAAAGAGAGAGAGAGAGAGAGAGAGAGAGAGAGAGAGAGAGAGAGAGAGCATGTCAGGGCCCATAGCCCCTGTAAACAAACTCCAGATGCATGCTCCACCTTGCACCACCAGGCTCTAATGGGTACTGGGAATCAAACCCAGGTTGTTAGGCTTTGCAGGCAAGTGCTTTAACCACTGAGCCATCTCTCTAGCTCGGATTCAGGCTCTTGGTTAACTCTAAAGACTGTAACTCTTGTCAGAGCTAGCAGTATCCCTTGCCTGTCAGCACCCACCCCTCCAGCCCCTCCAACCACAGGTCTTTCCTCAACTCCTGGACGCTGGAAGCCGCACTGGGAACTCTTCCCTCCAGTCGTCACATGGCACATGGCAGCTGACCTCTCCAGAAGGGCCAGCCCATGGGGTTCACGTGACAGGCTGCTTTGAAAGCTCAGCTCTGTCGGCAAATTTTCCATATTCCTCCAAGGATGTTGTTTGATTATGACTGATGCTTAAAGCATTTAAGAGACACTTCCTCTGGGCAGCCTGTTACTTGCTTCTCCTTTCTCTGATAGGTCTGCCTGGAGACAGGGGGGAGCCTGGTGACACAGGTGTCCCTGGCCCCGTGGGCATGAAAGGTCTGTCTGGAGACAGAGGCGATGCTGGAGTGTCGGGCGAGCGTGGTCACCCAGGAAGCCCTGGATTTAAAGGGATGGAAGGAATGCCTGGTGTCCCTGGACAGAAAGGTAAGTACGGGGCTGGGTAGGGGCTCTCTGCCCTGGTCTGTAAGGTGGGTCACATTCTGGCTCTGGCAACTGTTCCAAGCACCCTCTCAGTCTGATGGGAGGCCTGAAATCACAAGACCTCAGGAAATAGACTATTTGTCATTTCACCAAGAAAGACTGGGGATATCACTGGTGGCACCTTGGTTACTTTCCCACAGTTCTTGGCATCTGTTCATTTCATAAGCAGAACTGAGGCCATATTCCTCTCCGAGGCCCATTCTAACTCCTGATGGCCTTGCACCCTACCCTTCACACTGTCCCCACAGCTTCCACCTGACTCCCTTGGGACTGTATGTGTTGTCCCCAGCATCCTGTCTGTAGGCATCCAGGCCTTCCACCTCTCTGCCTGGTACTACTGGAGAGACAGGGTTCTTAGGGAGCAGTGCCCCCAAAGGCTCTCGCATGAACGATGCAGCCACAGCATTAAGGACACCCAGGGCTGAAGGCCTGCTAACATCCTTCTCCCTCTTCCTCCCTAGGGGAGCGAGGCTCGCCTGGAATGGATGGCTTCGAGGGCATGATGGGACTCAAGGGAAGACCTGGGATCCCAGGAATCAAAGGAGAATCTGGATTCTTTGGAATGCCTGGTCTGAAGGGCCCGGCTGGAGAGCCCGGTGTTAAAGGTACACCTCACTTATGACCCAAGGGTCATCCTGTTAGGTGAGATAAGACAGACACAGAATGACAAGTATTGTCTGTTTTCTCTCATATGTGGAATCTGTGGGGGGGGGGGAGAAGGTAGAAGTAGAAGGGAGACTGTTCGTTAGGAGTGAGGGTATGATCAAAGTATGTCATGCGGGCTGGAGAGATGGCTCAGTGGTTAAGGCACTTGCCTCCAGTGCCTAAGGCCCTGGGTTCAATTCCCCAGGACCCACATAAGCCAGACCCACAAGGTGGTGGCCCTGGTGCTCTCTCTCTCTCTCTCTCTCTCTCTCTCTCTCTGCCTGCTTGAAAAATGAATAAATAAAATATTTTTAAAAAGATTTAAAAAAAAAGTATGTCATGCATGGATGACAAGGCTGTAATGAAACCTATGATTGTGTATCATTAAAAAATGAATGAGCCGGGCATGGTGTCCCACGCCTTCAATCCCAGCACTTGGGATGCAGAGGTAGGGAAATCACCATGAGTTCGAGGCCACCCTGAGACTACCTTGAAAAACAAAAAAGAATGAGTAGACATGGTGGTACCTGTAATCCCAGCCACTCAAGCATCACAAGTTCACAGCCTGCCTGGGCACCTCAGACCTTTTCTCAAGAATTTATTATTATAAAGGGGTTGCAGATGTAGGTCTGTGTTAGAGGGCATGGCCACCCCACATAAGGCCCTGGGTTCTATTCCTAGGAGTGCCATATAGGGTAATGAAGTAAAAAGCAAAAATCCTTGAGGCTGGAGGGATGGCTCGGCGATTTAGGTGCTTGCTTCAAAGCCTAACAACCCAGGTTTGAGTCTCCAGTACCCACTGCACAAAGTAGCACATACATCTGGAGTTTGCAGTGGCTAATGGCCCTGGCATGCCCGTTCTCTCTCTGTCTGTCTCTCTCTCTCTTTCTTTCTTTCTTTCTTTCTTTCTTTCTTTCTTTCTTTCTTTCTTTCTTTCTTTCTTTCTTTCTTTCTCTCTGCTTGCAAATAAATACATGAAAATACTGTTTTTAAAAAAGCAAAACTCCTCTCTACCTGAAGGGAGCCTCACAGTCCTTCTGCTTGAGTAGAGGTGGGTGAGAGGGGAGACACAGCCTGGTCTGGGAAGACATGGTTTGGGGTCCCTCAGGACTTGGGCTTTGGGGGTAACAGCAGAGTCCGGGTGTCTCCTCATCTTGCTCCCACGTGGCGCTAGGATCACAGGAAATGACAACGTTCTTTTCCCTTCCAGGCAACAGAGGGGAGCCCGGCCCCCCAGGACCGCCTCCCATCATCCTCCCGGGGATGAAGGACATTAAAGGGGAGAAAGGAGATGAGGGGCCAATGGGTCTGAAAGGCTACTTTGGCTTGAAAGGTGAGGTGGTGCTCTGCCAGGCTTGCCTTTGCTGTAAGTCTTCCCAGTCCCTCCCCCACCACCCCATGCCCCCTGGCCACCACCCTGCGTCTCCACAGGGGGGCTCGGGTTTGTGCTTCAATACAGTACTGGAGCCACACCCCATTCCTGTGTCATGGCTGGCAACACTGATGTCCCCAGGCTTCACAGTCCCGGGCATGGGGAGCCTGGCACTGCCTCTGCACCAGGGCTTTGATCATGGGGGTCTTCCTGCAGGTATCCAAGGAATGCCAGGGGTGCCTGGGCTGGCAGGAATCCCAGGGCTGCCTGGGAGGCCCGGCTACATCAAAGGAGTCAAGGGAGACATCGGAGTACCCGGGGTACCAGGCTTGCCAGGCTTCCCTGGAGTAGCTGGCCCTCCCGGCATTGTCGGATTCCCAGGGTTCACAGGAAGTCGGGTGAGTAGAATCTCTGCTCAGCTTGTCCAGTGAGCTTTCACTCTGGGATCAGAGAGGTAACCGGACACGTTCAGAGGCAGCCTGTGCCCGTGTCCACGCCACAGACTAGCGCGAGAGGCTGTCTCTGTGTCCATGTTGATGGTGGCCTGAGCACCCACCACCCTGCATGGGCTTCTGCTGGATGAAACATGAGGTCTGCATTTTCTGATGGAGGCCTAGAGAGGTCAGAGCGTGAAGTTCTGGAAATCTATGCTTTGACACCGGAGTGTGGATGCGCCGTCAGCCTGGAGAGCCCTTCCCAGAGCTGTAGCTTGGATGCAAGTGGGAAGACCACATCCTCCATCCACAAGAGTCCCTGGAGCACTGGCTGTGGGCCACTCGTGACCATGGTCACAGTGTGAACTGAGCTAAGCAAGGCTGTCACCTCCCACACCTCTCTCCTCCCTGGTAGGATGAGGGTGGGGCCATCTTGCGGTCTCACTTGCAGTGTGACACAGCGCCACTGTCTCCCCTCAGATGCTGTCTCGTGAATTTCTTTTGTCCTTTCTTGAAAGGCAGCACCCCCAAACCTCAGTGCAGGACTGGCTCTGTCCCCTTTCACGGGTAGAGAGCAGTGGGCAGGGCCCAGCCAAGAGCCACTGGCACCGCTCAGCTGCCCCTCTCGCAGCTGCTGGGTGTGCAGGTCCTCAGCATCTTCATTCTGAGTTTGATTTTGAATTAATTTTTGATTGCTGTGCATTCAGCAACCTTTTACTATTGGCAAGTGTTTTGTGACTCCCACGTTCAGATACAGCGCCCCTGTGACCCACCGTGTAAGAGGCACCCTGCTGTAATCCTACAGAAAGACAATCTGCTTCACCAGGGACCTTCTAAGATGGTTTCTGCTTGCTTTTCCTTAGGGTGACAAGGGTGCTCCAGGAAGAGCAGGTCTTTACGGAGAGACTGGCCCCACTGGGGACTTTGGTGAGTGTCGCTGGGACCGTGACAGGGTGTCCAGAGCTTCAGAGCGTGGAGGGCATGTAGATTGTCCTTCTGAACTCTGAACGTGAAAGGGATGAGCCACCTCCAGTAGGAAAGCCTGCTCTCACCATCGTTTCTGCGTGTCACAGGTGATATTGGGGACACTATAGACTTACCAGGAAGCCCAGGTCTGAAGGGGGAACGAGGCCTCACCGGAACTCCAGGTAAGCAAGTACTTTTCTGTTTCCTAGTCTCCGTTGTCAGCCCTGAGCCTCCCGTCTGGGCCTGGCTTGCCAAGTGTATTGATGTTAGCTAAAAAGCCATAAAATACTACAGAGAATGATTGAGGGCTTTAAGCCCATTGTGTAAGGAAAAGTCGGGAATTGTTTATTAAATCTGAGGACAGACTCAGGAAATATTCTTCCATGGCCTTCTGGAAGTGACTAGCTTGAAGCCAGACGCATGGGGAGGCAGGCAGAATAGTCGCCATGCTATGCATGCAAAGCACCCCAGGGCCCGGGCACATCAGGGCACACAGCAGGTGGCACAGTGACCTGAGCTGCTGGGTCTAGACAGGAATGGCAGTCACGCCCAGCTCCTTGTCAGACAGAGACTTCATTTACACCCTCTGTGTTGGGGGATTTTTCGTGACAATCCACATTGGATTGTCATAAAAATCCAATTTAAAACTCATTATGTACAATAAATTATTAAAATAAAAAAAAATAAAAAAAAAACAGTCCCCTAAAAAAAAAAATAAAAATAAAAAAAAATAAATAAATAAAATTCCTGCCCATGGGAAGATTCCAAGGGTCTGGTGACAGATGGCTCCTTTTCAGAGGCCTATCTTGTGGGGTTCTACATGCCTAAAGTGCCTGGAGCCCCGAGTTTTCCTGGTGGGAGGAGGGAGTTTGTCCTTCTGTGTGGCTAACTGATGTACTTGCTGGGAGAATCCTCTACCCAGAACCGGTCCGGGTGGAGAGATCCACCTGGTCCCAGATCAGAGGCCTTCCTGAAGACTCAACCCATGGGCCCACCTGCTGGGCTCAGCCTGTAATTTGGTCCCCCAGTGACAGGCCTTGTGGCTGGATGACTCTCCCATCCTGAGTAGTTACTTCAGAACAATGACTGAAAATGTCAGGGAGAAGCTTCACCCAAAAAATTCCTTGAACATTGGGGTTTTATTAGGAGTGAACCCAGGTGTCCCCATCAGAGGCCATACCAGAGACTATGCCTCAGAACCCTAGATTCATGGCAGGACAGTGACACTTGTATCTACCATTCCCCCTGCTCCCCCCCAAAGGCTCCATTTTTCCCTGCAATAATGGAGGTGTACATGAGTGGGGCTGGCTTCTGAATTCTGCTCCATGCGAAGGTGGGGGGTCTGGAAACCAGTCCCCTCTGAGGATGGACACACTCAGTAAGGGTGGGGAGACAGCCTTGTTTTGTGAGAGAAGATTCACTCAGTGCAGGGTGGTTGGAAGAGTTTTTAAAACACTAAATAGTTTTATAGATTTTGGTTTCGTTTGGCCTCTTTGAGACAGGATTTGACTACATACTTCAGACTGGCCTTGAACTTGCATTGATCCTCCTGCCTCAGCTGCAGCACATTCTATTCCTCCAGTTGGGCCCTTGCAGCCTGGCATCCCACGGTCACTTGGCCCAGCCTATCAATGTAGGGCCTGCAGAAGGATGGTGGATGGGCATGTCGGAAGCCTCAGGGCAGGTGCATGTGGGCGCCTGTCCCCAGGTGCCATCAGAGGCACCATTCACCTGTGTCCTTGACCCTGATGAGCACTAAGCCTTGAGCTGTGCACATCTGAGGCTCCAAGCTACGAATTTGTGGTTCCAGGTCTCAAGGGATTCTTCGGGGAGAAAGGAGCTGAGGGTGAAGTTGGCTTTCCCGGGATCACAGGCATGGCTGGAGCCCAAGGCACTCCTGGACTTAAAGGACAGAGTGGTAAGATCCGCAGCCACAGGCTACCCAGGTCCATGACCCTGAGTCCTGCCACAGTAGCTACCTGTTCCAGAAGACTGGCTGGGCCATGCTGCCTACTCACCTGGGGACTAACAGAGATGCCACCTGGGGTACCATAGGACAGGAAACCCTCAGGACCATGCGGAAGGTGCTCTCTGTCCATCTCCAGGGTCTCACATGCTCAGACTGACCCCTGTTTTTCCTTTTCCTTCTCACAGGCTTCCCAGGGTTCACAGGGCAGCAGGGGCCACAGGGAGAGCCAGGACGGACGGGACTGCCCGGTGACAAGGGAGACTATGGCTGGCCTGGGGCACCAGGCTTACCAGGTAAGGGATTCCTTTCCTTAGGGAGAGTCAAGTGCCCATGATCACTTGGGGACGAGTTACCAGGTTGCAGGGAGGTCCCATCAATCCCTGGCATCACTAACAATGGTACTTCTCACAGGTTTCCCCGGAATCCGAGGGATCAGTGGATTACATGGCCTGCCGGGCACCAAGGGCTTCCCCGGATCCCCAGGTATTCATAGTGCCCAGGCCTCCACCCTGCTAGCAGAACTGGGGACCAGGGCTCTGGTCTGGGACCACCACTTCACCTACTCACTTATTTTCAATGGATAAAAGTGGAGGAAATATTATCTCAATGCATTTAAACAAGAAGAAAAAGCCACCCGTAATGCTATAGCCACTATTTAATGTACTCTGTAGATATTTATGTGACCAAATATTCATCTGTCCACAGGCAGATGTGGGTATATTGCAAGTAAGCTCACGCATTCGTGCTCTAATTAGATTCCAGTTTCAGTGGGTAACGGAAGGGAAACCATACTGACATCATCTTGCTGTTTCAAGAGTAGTCACCAGAAACCAGGGGGCCTGGAGCAGATTCCAGCTCATGGCCAACAGTCTCAGCTATGAACTTGGACCTTCCGAAGACCGTGATGTTCCCATCCACAGAGGGAAGGTTTCCACTGCATTCTCCATGGCACACATGCCTTCAGAGCTGTAGACACTGTGACACTGGGGGAATTGCAGGGCCGACTGACAGGCCTTCACTTAGGAAAGCCACCCCGCAGGGGTGAGCTGGGCCATCCTCCACCGTTTTAATTCTGCCGCAGGTGCTGACATCCATGGAGACCCAGGTTTCCCAGGCCCTATTGGGGAAAGGGGTGAGCCCGGAGAGCCCAACACACTTCCAGGCCCCGTGGGAGTCCCAGGACAGAAAGGGGAGCAGGGAGCGCCAGGTGAGACGTGTGTTCCCCAGCAAGCGCCCTCGTTGCCATGAGCAGAGCCCACAGTCTGCACAGAGCAGCGAGCGGGATGAGGCTGCAGCGCGTGCTGTGAGTCCCCCGTAGACCTCGTGGCTGGTCCCCTTGCTACACTCTGCCACCCAGCATATCTTATTCTTCAGCATTGACTTGCTGCCCACCCCCTCCCAAGCACTGTACCCCTGGGGTGCAGGTCACTGAAGTGGGGGTTGAACAGTGGGTGTGAACCCCACAGCCCTGTACTCAGGACTCACCACACCATAGCAGAAGGAACCAGTGGAACAGGGGTGCAATCCCCCCCCCCAGCATAGTCAATCACACATGTCCTCCAGCCCAAGGACCTCTTGGGTAGCCCTCCGTGTGGTCTTCATCATGGGAGTAAAGCAAACACCGTTAGTGGAAAAAGTGGAGAGCTAATACTGAAAGTTACTTCTGTTTTCCTCCTAAGGGGAACGTGGCCCAGCCGGGACCCCAGGACTTCAGGGCTCCCCCGGTGTTTCCCCCCCCTCCAACATGTCTGGTGCACCTGGTGACATGGGGTCACCAGGGATATTTGGCCCGGAAGGTAAGCAGGATGTGGGGATCTATGGATTGAAATTTGGGGGCCAGGTACTGGGATGGCTACCCTGTCTGGATGGAGCAGCCTCATTCCACAATGTCCAGACAGTGGGCAAAGGAGTCGGCACCATGGCAGCCCGTCCTGTGATAGCTCCGTCACCTACACCACACGATCCCCAGACACCGCATGACAAGACACACCCAGTACCTGCTTTGACTCAGACATGCAAACTGAAGTGGTTTCTTCTTTCTCGACATATTGTGCTTGGCTATGGAATTTAACTTGCATTTCCTAATCACACACTAGCTGAGCACTGAGAAGAGACAGTGCAAGATGTGGCGCACAGGCCAGGAATCCCTGCTCTTGGGGGAGGCAGGGAATCTGTGGTTCTAAGCAAGCAAGTGCCCAGCCCTCTTAGCTGTATAGTGAGGCTCTCTCTCAGAAAAGAGAAGGTTGGAGAGATGGCTCAGTGGTTAAGGTGCTTGCCTCCAAAGCCTAATGACCCAGGTTTGATTCCCCAGTACCCACATAAGCCAAATACACAACGTAGCAGATACATCTGGAATTCATTTGCAGTGGCTAAAGACCCTGGCACGCCCATACACACACACTCTCTGTGTTCTGTATTTCTCTCTGCTTGAAAATAACTCAATAAAAAAATTTTAAAAGGAAAGAAGGAAAAGAAAGCTGAGCATGGTGGTTTATGCCTTTAATCCAAGCACTTGGGAGGCTGAGGCAGGAGGGTGGCCATGAGTTCAAGGCAAACCTGGGCTGTAAAATGAGTTCCAGGTCAGCCTGTGCTGGTGTGAGACCCTAACTCAAAACAAACAACAACAAAACAAAAAACAGAAAGCCAGAAACAGGAAGGGAGGGAGGGAGGGAGGGAGGGAGGGAGGGAGGGAGGGGGTAAAGACAAAGCCACCGTCAAACAACTATTTGAGCGTCAGTGTCCAGTGACATTGTTCACAATAACCAAGAG
Organism: Zapus hudsonius; assembly: GCA_004024765.1. Classification (NCBI taxonomy): domain Eukaryota; kingdom Metazoa; phylum Chordata; class Mammalia; order Rodentia; family Dipodidae; genus Zapus; species Zapus hudsonius. The sequence goes on along the minus strand of PVHP010002812.1, from coordinate 23,043 downwards.
CCAGAAACGGCCCAACGGCCCACTGACAGGGAAGTGATAAACAAAAGGTGCTAGAATATTACTCAGCCTCAGAAATGGTCAAATTATGTATTAGTGTTTGTATGTGTGTATTTATACAGAGAGAAAGAGAATGGGTGCACCGAGACCTATAGCCACTAAAAATTAACTCCAAATATTTGTGTCACTTTGTGCCTCGTTTGATGCAGGACACACACTTTCACAGGGTTGAGTCTTGAGTATATTAGGCTTCGTGACTATCTTAATCACCAAAGGACACATACGGTGATTCCACTGCTATGAGGTCCCTGCAGCTGTCAGGCCTTCCATAGCTTCTCCGGGGCATGTCCCAGGCACCGGCAAGTCCTGTGCTGTTTGCTTCTTGAAACCACTTGCAAGCTGGGGAACTTGCTCGCCTTGCAGCATGAGGACCCGAGCTCCACCCAGAACCCACGCGCAAATGCTGGCTGGTGGCACATGTCTGGAATCCCAGCTTTGAGGAGGCGACAGGCCGGTCCCTGGGGCTCACTGGCCAGCCAGTCTAGCCTTATTGATGAGATCCAGGCCAATGAGAGACCCTGTCTCAAAAACAGGTGGATGCCATTGATGAGAGGCAGGCAGAGAGGTTTCCTGGGGATGGAGAGTTTCAGTTTAGGAGGGTGAGCGGCTGGGGGGAGGGGTGTGTAGCTGCATAGCAGTGGGAGATGCCTGATGCCACTGTCCACTTTACTCAAAGATGGTTAGAATGTTAATTTTATGTTACATTTGTTGTCGCAGTTTAAAAAGTAAAAGACACAGTTGCCAATGTGCCGAGCCAAAAGCCGGCTTCCACAGTGGTGACTGGATGTGGTGTCATTCCCTCCACAGTGTCCTAAGTGCTCTGATAGTCACGGTGGTGGCTGGATATGAAGCCAGCCGCTCTCAGTGTCCCAAATGTCCTGATGGATGAGGTGGTTTCTAGATAGGGTGCCAGGACCTCTCAGTGTCCTGAGCTCCCTGATAGACGTGGCGGGCTTTTTGGGTCCTGTATAAATCCTCCTCTGTGGTCGATGCCCACAGGTTACCGAGGTCCAGCAGGCCCACCTGGACCAGCTGCACTTCCTGGAATCAAGGGAGATGAAGGGAGCCAGGGAGCATCCGGAACCCCCGGTGTCAAAGGATGGGTGGGAGACCCAGGGCCCCAGGGGCGTCCTGGCGTGTTTGGTCTCCCAGGAGAGAAAGGTAAGAAGGAGCCAGTGTTCTGGGCAGAAGACTGGAGCCCCTCCCCCCAAGTGCCTACCCTGATTATCCTGTCTGCTTTGTAGGACCCAGGGGGGAGCAAGGATTCATGGGCAACACCGGGGCCACTGGAGCTGTGGGTGACCGAGGCCCCAAGGGACCCAAAGGAGACCAAGGATTCCCCGGTAAGTGGCACAGAGCCTATGGAGTGACAGTAGGAGCCCTGTCCCTCCCTGGCATGTGGCCTACTCTCTGAAAAGCAGAGAAAGCTAGGCAGGCTGCCCATGCTCCTGGGGCGTAATGGCGGTTGACTGTAAGTGGCTGGTGCAGCGGCCTTTCAGAGGAACCCTTGGGGGCTTCACTATGAGCTTCAAGGGGAGGAAGCTGGTGAGGTCATGGCTGGACCGGACACTGTGGGTGCCCAGTGCTCATGCCTTTCTTTCCCCTGCAGGTGCTCCAGGCTCCATAGGATCCCCAGGCATTGCCGGCATCCCCCAGAAGATCGCTGCCCAGCCTGGGTCCATGGGTCCCCAGGGCAGGAGAGGCCTTCCGGGGGCACAGGGAGAGATGGGACCACAAGGCCCTCCAGGAGACCCAGGTAGGGCTGTTCTGGCCCTCTGAGGCCACCAGGGAAAGGCCTCTGTTTCTGTTTCCCTGTGACACCTCTGTCCTCTCTGGCTGGACACCAGCAGTGCCGAGCATAGCCACATTCATTTCTTTGGTGTCTTGTAGGTTTCCGAGGGGCTCCAGGCAAGGCCGGGCCCCAGGGGCGTGGTGGTGTGTCTGCTGTTCCAGGGTTCCGAGGAGATCAAGGGCCCATGGGGCACCAGGGCCCCATTGGCCAAGAAGGTAATGATAGGCAGCTGACGAAATAGGAGAGCAATAAGATTCCCTCGCTCCCACGGAGGGTGGTCCCACAGAGCTGAAACCCAAATTTGTCACCTCCTGCTTGCTGTGCCAGCCCAGGGGCCTTCGAGAGCTTCTCCAGGGCATGTCCCAGGCGCCGGCAAGTCCTGTGCTGTTTGCTTCTTGAAACCACTTGCAAGCTGGGGAACTTGCTCGCCTTGCAGCATGAGGACCCGAGTTCCATCCAGAACCCACGTGCAAATGCTGGCTGGTGGCACATGTCTGGAATTCCAGCTTTGAGGAGGCGACAGGCCGGTCCCTGGGGCCAGTCTAGACTTATTGATGAGATCCAGGCCAATGAGAGACCCTGTCTCAAAAACAGGTGGATGCCATTTCTAAGAAATGACACTCTGGCCTCCACATGTATGTGAACACACAAATCATCTGCACATGTGCAGGATGGAATCAGCCAGAAATAATACCAAATTAGTTTTAATCAACATAAGCTCTATCTGAGCCCATGGCCCAGCTGCCACTCAAAACTGGTGGCATAATCAGCACCTTGATGGAAGGGGATGGGGGCAAGGGACAGGGCCTCCTCCAGGACTGCCCTCAGTGTAGATGTGGAGAATCAGTCCCAGGCGGGAGACGCAGAGAGGGGGAGGGGCGGTGAATGTCCTAGAGTAAAGCAGGACATGAAGCATGTGCTCGCTTGGGAGAGGACACTGGGAGACAGGCCCGGCAGGTTGGTGTGAGGGGCAGCCATGCTGGGAGAGGCTGGGTGCTGACCAAGCGCTCTGGGCAGCAGTTGCAGGAGCAGGTCTCACCCTCGCTCAAGAATATTGTAGGCCGGGCATGGTGGCACACGCCTTTAATCCCAGCACTCAGGAGGCAGAGGTAGGAGGAGCGCTGTGAGTTCAAGGCCACCCTGGGACTACATAGTGAATTCCAGGTCAGCCTGGACTAGAGCGAGACCCTACCTCGAAAAAAAAAAAAAAAAAAAAAAGAATATTCTAGTCCCAGAAAGGACCATATAAGCCCAAACTACCCATGTCCAGAGTCACCTCTCCAGGAAGTGCCCTGTCGCTGGGGTAGAGTCTACAGTGACCTGGTAGGCTCCTCTGACTCCTCCCACCTCTAGGTGCCCCAGAAAATCTTGCTAAGCATCTGGCACTCCTTGGGTGGGACATTTCTGTGACCAGTGAGTGTTCTGGTCCTCTCCCTCTATGTACAATGGCGTCATTTTCGCTTCATGCTTATTAGCAAGCATGAATTTTATTTATTTATTTATTTTAAAAGTTGTATTCATGTGAGAAGACAGAAAGAGTGAGAGATGGAGAGAGAAGAGTTCGGGCATGCCAGGGCCTCTTGCCACTGCAAACAAATTCCAGATAGAAGTGACACTTTATGCATCCAGCTTTACATGGGCACTGGGAAATCTAATCAGGGCCAGCAGGTTCTGCAAGCAAGCGCCTTTAACCACTGATCCCCAGCCCTGCAAAAATGAAACTTAGGTGATATCATTCCCAAAGCCTTGATCTAAAGAGACTGAGCCCCGAGCTTTGGAGGGGAGCAGAACAATTGTCCCCAGTGAACCAGAGCACCGGGACCCCACTCAGGGGCCTCGAGAGCCTGTGGGCAGCTGAACAGTGGCTGCTGCTTTCTCTTGGGCCCTAGGGGAGCCAGGCCGTCCAGGAAGCCCAGGCCTGCCAGGGATGCCAGGCCGAAGTGTCAGCATCGGTTACCTCCTTGTGAAGCACAGCCAGACGGACCAGGAGCCCATGTGCCCGGTGGGCATGAACAAGCTCTGGAGCGGGTACAGCCTGCTATACTTCGAGGGCCAAGAGAAAGCCCACAACCAGGACCTGGGTAGGTAGACCCTGGACCAGCCTGACAGTGGTCCAGGCCAAATAGCCATGACAAGATTGTGAGCCCCCAGTGTGACAAATGTCTCCAGGGGTCCACTACACTCGAGATGTGAGAGAGGCTGAGATGGCCTGGGACAGTGGTCTTATCATGCCCTTCAATCCAGACCCCAAATGCAGGGCACTTGTCTTTTACCTTGGCATCAGCTCCGCAGGTTCACCTGCCACTCCAGCCAGTAGCTGCCCTCTGCACTGAAGGCCACCAGCTGATCTACAATCTTCTTACTCTTGCCACAAGCCCTACAAGAAGCTTGGGCTAGGCTAGGCCACGAGGGGCTGGACTTACACAGGCCATTCCACAGACATGCAGCAAATGGACACTTAGACATGTGTACATGTTTATGCAAGATGTCTTTAAAGGGTGTGAACATAACTTCATTCCAAAGGTGCAAAAAAGGGCAAAGTCATTGGGAGGCTGAGGCAGGAGGATCGCTATGAGTTGAGGCCACCCTGGAGCTAGAGTGAGTTCCAGATCAGTCTGGGTTACAGTGAGACCCTACCTCAGAAAAACCAAAAAAATAAGAATACTTTGAGAGTTTTAGCTTGGCTCCTGCTGGGTGACCCTGGGGCAGGCCCACACAGAGCCTCCAGGGCGGCCTCACGGGCTGCCCTCACACGCTCCTCCTGCAGGGCTGGCGGGCTCCTGCCTGGCACGCTTCAGCACCATGCCCTTCCTGTACTGCAACCCGGGTGACGTCTGCTACTACGCCAGCCGCAATGACAAGTCCTACTGGCTGTCCACCACCGCCCCACTGCCCATGATGCCTGTGGCCGAGGATGAAATCAAGCCCTACATCAGCCGCTGCTCTGTGTGCGAAGCCCCAGCTGTGGCCATCGCTGTCCACAGCCAAGATGTGTCTATACCCCACTGCCCTGCAGGGTGGCGGAGTCTGTGGATCGGGTATTCCTTCCTCATGGTACGTGCTATTCCCCCCTCTATTCCCTCTGCCAGAGAGAAGTCTAGTTCCTCCCCCAGCCCCATCCTGACCCGGAGAGAACACATGCACTTGGGAACATGATCCCAGGGCAGCTGTCCAGGTTGTGCATTGTACCAGGGCACCCATCATGGAGGTGGAGAACTAGAACTCAGCTCACCCTCTGCTACCTGAGCCATGTGCCAAGCACGGCTCCTCGCCCAGAGGGGAGCGTTCGTTAGTCACCGAGCCTCTGCACCAAATGCAGTTTGGATGGATTTGGTGTCCACCTCAGAGAGTGCAGTACCAAAGGGGAAGCTCTGTGCAGTACTCAGGGTAAGAATAGGAGAAGTCTACCCGAAGTCCTAAGACCCTTGCCTGGAACCTTTCTGGGACTCAGACTACCCAGGGACAACAGGAATGGCTGGTCCTTCTCAAATGTACTTGCAGAATGAGATACCGACTTCCATGATCTCTGGGAAACTGTGCATATGTTCATGCATGCCTGTGCATGTGTGATCCGCGTGTACATGTCTATCTGTGCTCAGTGCCCCTGCCAGGCCCGTCCCCACCTCCACAGCTTTCCTGACTGCATCCTGTCCCCGCCCAGCCCTGTGACTCCTATGGCTGTCTTCTCGGCTGTCCAAGCCTCTTCAGCTTGGCAGAGCCAAGTCAGAAGTATGCAATACACATGTCGGCCTCTCGCAAGTTCAAGGCCAGGCTTGGCTGTGTAAGACCCTGTCTTTAAAAAAAAAAACATAATTTGAAAGCTAGCTAGTAGTGGTGGCACATGTTCATGGCCCCAGCTGCTGAGGAAGGAGGTTCCCTGAGTCTCAAGACCTGGACAACATAGTGAGTCTCTGTCTTGCAAACACACACACACAGCAGAGGGCATTTCCGGTGTGTAGGCTGCTAACCACTCCTGTCTACTGCTCTCCCTCCAGCACACCGCAGCTGGGGACGAAGGCGGCGGCCAGTCGCTGGTGTCACCAGGCAGCTGTCTGGAGGACTTCCGGGCCACACCCTTCATCGAGTGCAACGGAGGTCGTGGAACCTGCCACTACTTCGCCAACAAGTACAGCTTCTGGCTGACGACCATCCCCGAGCCGAGCTTCCAGGGCTCGCCGTCGGCCGACACGCTCAAGGCCGGCCTCATCCGCACGCACATCAGCCGCTGCCAGGTGTGCATGAAGAACCTGTGAGAGTCCAGCGTCCAGCAGGAAGGCCACTTCGGTGCTTACCTTTTTAAAAAATTTTGGATTTCTTTTTGATACAGAGTCTCACTTTGTAGCCCTGCCTGGCCTGGAAGTTTGCAACCCGAGGCTAGCCTCAAACTCGTGGCAAACCTCCTGCCTCGGCCTCCCCAAGTGCTGGGATTTACAGGCATGCGCCCCACACCCAGCTTGGTGCTTACTCGTAACTTATTACCTCAGACGCTAACCCCAAAGTTGGTCTTAGTATTTTTTTTAAAAACAAAGTACCAAAGGAATTCTGTACCAGCACTCACACCAAATCGCCTGTGGCTCCACCACCCACAGGTTACTACACTGCTAATACCCCCACCCCAAGCCAACTGGGAGCAAGCCATGGAGCACCCCATTGTGAGATGTAGACATCCAGTAACTGTCCCATGTGTCACTGTGTTTCCTCGTTGCTTCCCTCACGTCCACATGACAGCAGATGAGACTGTGGCCCAAGAGCCCTGGACGAAGCCTGGGAGCCTGGCCCCTACCGGTCCCACCTAAGGGCCCCTGTGGTGCACCTGCCTCATTAAAAGCCAAGGGGACAGCAGTATTGTCCCTTTCAACACACACCGTGAGCAGGCCAAGTCCCCTCATGATGGTCTTTAGGACCCTGGAAGTCACATAGGGCCGTTTTTCTCTTGTGTCTTCATGACTCAATGGCACTGGTCAAACTCACAGGGAATCAGAGCCCTTCCTAGCCCTGGCCGTCATCATCTGCCAGAAGGGAACTTTCCTGATACTCAGTGGTGCCCCACGACCAGCATCCCCCAAAACACTCCTCCCTCCTGTATGCAGCTCTCCTGTCCGCCTATCCATGTAACACCACAAATAAAGATTATAGTGGACATTTGTGCTGATGGCTGCAGTCGTTTCTTACTCTGACTTATCAGTGAGCTGCCCACTTCCTGGTGCTGTAAGAGATACATCAGCAATGGTAACAGCTTAGACACCCGCCCCCCACCCAGGAAGCGGATAGACACAGCTGATGTACAGGAGTGTCGCAGAGTGGGGAGAAAGGGGGACACGAAGTTCAGGAAGCAGGCATGGGACCTTGGCAGAGGGATAGCAATGAGGAAGAGGTTGGCTCAAAGGCACATCGCCAAGGTGTGCCTTGCCATGCAGGTGGAGGGGAGGGAAGGCAGGGGAAAGCTATGGAGGAGTCACCTAACCCCAGAGGGAAAGGAGCTCTTACCCAGCAGCTTCTCTCCCTGCGGGTCCATGGTGGCCTGAGGATAATTCTTTCATGCCTCAAGTGCAACATACAGAAGCAGGGCCCTGCCACTCCTGCCAGCACCCAAGAAGGGAAAAGAGCCAGGGAAGCTGGCACAGAGGTGCCAGGCTCCACCTGCACACAGCTGGGCACCACAGCACCAGCTGTAGAAGAAAGGGAACCAAGGGGACTGAGACCAGGGCAGCTCTGAGAAATGTGGGAGGGGGCTCATCCCAGGCCTCCAGCCCCATGTCAAGGAAGTGACCCTAAGTTTTGGGATAGGCCTGAAATCTCAGGCCAACTTCAGGTTGGATGGAGTGTCAGGGGATCAGGTTGCACACCGGATGCTGGGCCTTGGACCTAACCAGTAAGAGCAGACTAGGAGACAGGCCACAGTGCACATTAGACCACGAAACTTTAACCCATGCAAACATTCACTGCCAGACATCTGTGCAAAAGAGCCCGCAATCCCTTGGGTATGGCAGGTGGAGTTGTCCTGGTCTGAATCAAACCCTCAGCCCAGGGGACTCTGTCTCGCAGGCCTGGGCACGCTACAGCAGAATCACTGCATCTCAGAGCCACCTCCTGGGTGGCCTGGAGTCAAACCACGTGACCATAGCATCCATCCTAGCGGGGATGCTGCTGGGCTTCAGGGAGGAGAGGAGGGAGAGAAGGATGGAAGAAGGGAGGGAGAGAGGAAGGGAAGCCTCAGTAGCCATTGGAAGCTCCTTTATCACAACGAACTACACGGGCAGTTAAACGTCGCCCAGGGTGAGCCTCCTCAGTCAAGGGCCTGGGCACACAGCAGTGGAGTGGCCTCCTCCTGCTGCCACCCTAAGGGCTGTGTCACTGCCCAGGGTGGGGTTCTGAGCAGGAGTTCTCCCAGAGCTATCCTCAGGAGACACTGGGCTGGGAGCTCGGAGCTGATGGGAATGTAGTCAGGGAATATTCAGGAAGAAAGAATGCTGGGAATTCACCGGCATTCTTTCACACAGAACTTCAAACATGGACTGCAAAACCAATGTCATGTGACAGCTCCTCTCCTTCTGTAGCTTCAAAGAGTGACGGGGTCTCTAAGTCACATGCTTTCGAGCTGTCACACGTAGCAGACAGGCTTCTTGTCATGAATGAACTTTTGCCCTTCCTGGGGTGCACTCGATGAAAAGTAAACCGAATGGCTTTCAGTTTCAGCAGCTGTTGAAACTGGAGCTTGGGGTCCACGTCCACTGGAGGGAACCTGGGCCACAGGACTCGGCCACACACTCGGGTCACAGCATTGCCTCTCACACAGTGACCCCACCACGTACCTGAAAGATGCAGGCTTCCCAGGGGCCAAGTCAGGCCTGCAGTGGCCCAGGGCACCAGACCCCAAGCCCTCAGCAGTTTTAGCACTCAGAGAAAACAAAGCCTGCCAGGGGCCTGGCTCTCCCGGCCCCTTATAGCTTGCTCCCAGTTAAGTTTCTGAGAACACAGACTGTTGTCTCCCACGTTCATCTGGAAGCTTCTAGATGAGGAGCCATCACCCCACCTATACACCCACTAGAGTCTCTGACTCAGAACCTAGGAAGCAGGGCTCCCCATCAGACCTGAGCGTGGCCTGCAGCCTGCCTGCCACTGCAATCCAGGTCACTGAGCTTGGTGAATGGACCCATGTAAATTTGTAAGGAGTTGATGTATTAGAGAGAGAGAGAGAGAGAGAGAGAGAGAGAGAAAGATCGGTCAGGCTCAAGGCCATCACCTCAGAACCCCACTCCAGCAAGGATCTCCTGAGAAAATCCAAACCATTACACTCAACGCCACAGCTTTTCTCAAAATCCTTTTTAATAACACATGTAGCTCTGCTTCAAAACGGATATAAAAAGTCATTCCTGATTCCATATAAATTAAAGGCGGAAAATCATCTTTATAATACAACAAAGTATAGTATCAAACGGGAGGACCACAGAGAAGTCACAGTGTAAAGGGACGTCTGAGAAGATGAGCAGTGCAAAGGACACAGAATGTGGTAGCCATGAGGGTCAGGCCAGTTTGAGGCAGGTCCCCAGAGCATGGGTTCCACGGTGCAAAACTCAGGGATGCTGGGGCAGTGGGTGGCAGCGTGGGGACCCCACTCCCCTCAGGGTGTCTGCAGGGACACATCCCCACCTCCTGACACAGAGCAGCGTGTGTGCACGCCAGTTTGCATTGGCCACGCGGTAGTCTCCACCCACTGCGGTCTAGGAAATCACCCCGCGGGCTCCCACCCGTGCCGACTGAGGTCAGGCACAACACCCAGGTCTGGTCCGTTTGGGTGGCTTGCAGCTGGTTATATCCACAGTCTGCGAGGGACCCTGGGCCTGCTGCTGGGCAATCACGGGCACCACCATGTCAAACAAAGACTCGAACAGGACGTCCACGTTGTACCCGGTTTTGGCGCTGGTCTCAAAGCACATCTGCTCAGCGGCTGGCATGTCCTTCTCGTCCAGCATCTTGTACTTCAAGATCTTCTTGTAAAGGGCCACCGCATCCTCTGGCTGCACCTGCTTGGGTGCCCTGGGGGAGACGGAGCTGCCGGCAGCCTTCCCGGGGGTCTGCCCATCTTTCTCCCCACTCTCTGCACCGTGCCCCTCACTGAGGTCCACTTTGTTCCCCACGATGGCAAACAGGCAGTCTTTGTTGGCTGTGTCCGTCAGGCCCAGAAACCTGTCCTCCAGCTCCCGCAGACTCTGCGGGTGGTTCACGTCATAGGTGAGGATGACGGCGGCGGCCCCCCGGCAGTACATGGAGCCCAGGCCGTGGAACTGCTCCCGCCCTGGCAGGAAGAGAGGGGAGGACAGACAGTTACTGCTTGTCTTGGTACTTACCCACCATCAAATGGCTTGGGAGTTCCCCCCCCCCCCACGAAATCATGACTCCAGCTGCGAGCTGAAAACGACAGAAAAAGGAGGGGACCAACCAGGACCCTATGTCTAGTTAAAGGGGCCCTATGTCCAGGTGGAGCTGGGCCAGGAGTCCAGGCAGGCCTCAGAATCAAAGTGCAACAACCCCAGAAGACCTCGGACCCCAGGCCAGCAGTTCTTATAGAACCTAAGCACACACCACCATCAATATTGGAGGTGGGCTGGAGAGATGGTTCAGGGGTTAAGGCACTTGCCTCCAGTGCCTAAGGTCCCCGGTTCAATTCCCCAGGACCCACATAATCCAGACCCACAAGGTGGTGGCCTTGGTGCTCTTGCACTCTCTCTCTCTCTCTCTCTCTCTCTCTCTCTCTCTCTCTCTCTCTCTCTCTCTGCTTGAAAATGAATAAATAAAATATTTTAATAAAAAAAATATTGGAGGTGAGGGCACAGCACCTCCTGATCACTTGTCCACTCTCTGGCACTTTGAAAGACGCTTAAACACAACACTGCCAGCATGGGTCTCAATTTCTCCAACGTGTGTGTATGGGGGGGGATGGAACCCAGGGCCTCGTGCATGCTAGGTAAGCACTCTGTCACTGAGCTACTGCTCCGTCGAGTCTCAAGTCTTCATCAACAGTCGGCCACATTCCGAAATGGCACCAAGCAACTCGGTGACCTCCACCTGCCATAGAGCCTCTCACTCCCAACGGGCAACCTGGGCCGGGTATGCAGTCAGGCAGGAGGGGCCCAGCTGTCTGTCCTCCCCATGGGAGTGTCCTCGGCTGGGACATGGGGACATGCTCTTAGGGAGCAGCCATGCCAGAGACAGAGAAACCGCTGCACTCACGTGATGCTGCATTGCCGTGAAATAAATAAATGTCAGCCACGACTGCAGGAGTGCTGGGGGGGGGGGCACTCGCCTCTATGGAGGAGCCTGTGCCTTCACTGACAGCTACGGCAGATGCCACCCCACATTTCATGACTGCCACCACTTCAGAATCGCCACCGCCCCACCTCACTCTTTGTCATTATCAATCACAATCTTGAAAACCCTTTTGCGGACTGCATTTCAGTGTCCTGGCTGCCTGGGTGGCTAAATGCACTTAACCATGTCTGAGGCAGGGTGGGGCTCACCCTACAGAGGCACCCAGAGGCCCTGACACGAAAGTCCACAGCCTTTGGTCTATGGGTCCAAGGGCATGGAATGATGGTACCATCTGCGCCAGTTATTCCTGGTGCCTGGTTCCTGCCAAATGGCAACCAAAATCCCACCCTAGCCCCAATCCTTCTGTAATGGCTACATTCTGACATAGGTACTGGGGCCTGGCCAGACACTGCCACGGGCTAGTCACCCCAAGGCCACCGTAGGTGGGGGGAGCCCGCTGAGATGCACAGCCTCCTAAGAGGACAAGCAGGGGTGGACATCTCATGGCTGCTGTCTCCCTCCCTCCATGGCTGCTGTCTCCCTCCCTCCATGGCTGCTAGCTCTCAGAGACTGGGCAGCTTCTCTTTCAGTGCAGCCTGCGTTTTCTGAGTGGCCATGTGAGGAGGAGGCAAGATGGGAGGGAAGCCAATTGGAGGGCAGCCCAGTCAGGCTGGCCAGAAGCTGTAGGAATGTGCCCTTCAGCAGGTCTGAAGGCCTTCAAAGTGTGGAAGTCACCGGGGTCCCAAGATAGCCTCCCACCTCGGGAATGGCCAGCCTGGGAAAGATATGGGACAGATGTCACCCTGTCAGCAAGCAGTATGCACTCTGGGATCCATAGTCTCAAGAGACACTCTGTCCCCCAGCTACCCCCACGCCAGGTTAGTTTGACACTGAGAACTAATCTTAAGTCTCAGGTCAAGTGATACAGGACACAGGCGGCCATGATAGTGCTGCTCCCTGAATGAGCGGCCACTGTCCCGCTATGGAGGATGATGGCCAAAAGCCTGTCACCACCAGCAATCACAAACCTTTCCTTAGTAAAGGAGAGAGGAATGCCTCTTCCCAGGACCCTGAGGTTCCCATCAGCTCGACCCCAGAGCTCACAGACAGCACTCCAGGGACATTCCGCTGACCCTAAAGAATTTCCCTCAAGTGGCAAAGGTCACTTAGGACAAAAGAGAACTGTTAATAAAGCCACACCTAAAGTAGCTTTCTCTCCCAGATTTTTGTTTGTTTGTTTTGTTTGTTTTTTTGAGGTAGGGTCTCACTCTGGCCCAGGCTGACCTGGAATTCACTATGTAGTCTCAGGATGGCCTTGAACTCATGGTGATCCTCCTCCCTCAGCCTCCTGAGTGCTGGGATTGAAGATGTGCACCACCACACCCTGCTTCTGTCCCAGATTTTTTAAAAGTAGACATTTTTTAAAAGTAGCTTCTGACTGGAAGCTAAGTGTGGTGGGACAGGCCTGTGATCCCGGCACTGGGCAGCCTGAGAGCTCCAAGACAACCAAGGCCACACAGCAAGGAAAAAACAGTAAAAGTCCTATTTCCCCCACCCCAGGCCAGATTCTGTTTGTGTTTCAGAAGCCAGCAAGAACCATGGACAACCCAATCCCACCAGTAGGACCAGAGATGTTGCCTGTCACCCAGGCAGGAGATGAACCACCCCTAACGTATGATATGGAGCCCAAACAAAACCTTTGAAGAAGTGGCGAGATGAGCAAGAGACAAGTCAGAGAACCTATGAAAGGATAAAGGAGACAGACACTGAGGACACCCAACACAATCCAGAGCAGAAATCCAGAGACTCTTAAGACCTCAACAGTAAAGCAGACCTAAAACTCACCCACCATGACTCATGGATCTGAGCAAAAGAGGGGGAGGAAAGATTGTAAGAGCCATGGTGGGGGGAAAAAACTGGCTACCTCTCTACAATCCATAACCCCATCCCATGGACTGGTCCAGCAAGCCCACTGAGGAGAGCCCCAGCGGGGTGGGGCAGGGAGGAGGGAATTGGGGATACCACCGTAAGACTTGCTCATACAATGTATTGACAATACAATTATTGACAATAAATATTAAAAAGTCATATTTGCCTTTAAAAAGTAAATAATCAGCCAGACATGGTGATGCACGCCTTGAATCCCAGCACTTGGGAGGCAGAGGTAGGGTTGCTAGGAAGTAGAGGCCAGCCTGGGGCTACAGAGTTCCAGGTCAGCCTGGGCTGGAGTGAGGCCCTGCCTCAAAAACAGCAACAACGAATCATTATTATTCAGAAGGAAAGATCACAGCAACTGAATTAGCAGGAAGGAAGGATCACACAGGGAGCAAGCACCCTGCGTGAGCCACCATGAAGTCCAGCACTCCACAGTAAATGCAGTTACCCCAGCTGAGGAATTTACAAGCCTGAAATTCTCCAGTACTGTCGAGGTGTAAACTACAGGTTTTGGGGTTGCTGGTGGGATCCTGGGGCGTCCACAATAAGACGGTCTGGCCCACATGGAAAAGCCAATGCAGGGGACCTGCTGGGTGTCTCAAGCATCTAAGATCTAAGACAAGGAGGGTCAGCCAGAAAGCCAAGATGCGGCCTTTTGTACTTGGCTTTTCCAAGTTCACTTTGCCTTTGCAGGTAAGAGTCACTCCAGTCAGAACACAAATGTCCTAATTCCATGCAGGCTGTGAGGCTTAAGGCCCGTCTGGACACGAGGAGGAGCTGGGGCAGAGCAGCAACCTGGTCTTTGCCACAGGGAGTCTCGTGGAAGCAGGGAAAGCAAAGTTAGCGAAGAAGCTCATCATCTTCCTGCAGGGGAAGTAGCCCTTCCCCCAGTCCATTAGAGAGGGAAACTGAGGCATACCAGGGAGCAGGCAGGAGGCTGCAGACACACAGGAAGGGTGCCGCCCAGGCAGGAGAAGCTCCCTCTAACTATGGCAGGAGAGTAGGGACATGGAGAGGAATAAAAACTATCATGGAAGAAGCAGAAAGAGTCCTTACCGGGACTACAAGTAACCACACAGCATGAGTGAAAGACCTCCCATAACACACCGGGTGGGAGTGGTGGGTAGGAAAGAGATCTACAAAGGGCCAGGACTCGGACGTGTGGGGTGTGGGTCCTGCTGTCCCATTCTTGAGAGAGACTTTCTCTTTCTTAATAATTACTACATGTCCCTGGAATTTATTGTTCCGGGACGCAAGAAGCTGGAAAGTTCAGCAGGTAAGCTCGGGACGCCCTTCTGTGCCTGTGACATCACAACCCTGGAAACGAGGAGGCTGTGAGGCCTGCCGGTAAGAGACAAGCTGTCCCGAGTCCCCCAGGAACACGGGCACTAACAAGGAGCAGTTGTCACACAGCCCCTGTGAGCCTGGACAAGCCCACCCCTCAGAGCCCGTCTCCCCACTGTTGAAATGTGGGGAGCAACAGACAAAGGATCGTTAAAAACTGAATCAATTCATCCTGGTAAATGCCATGCCTGGCATGTGCTATCGTGTGTGTGTGTGTGTGTGTGTGTGTGTGTGTGTGTGTGTGTGTGTGTGTGTTTCAGTGAGTCATGAGTGGGGTGGGAAGATGGCTCAGTGGTTAAGGGTGCTTGCTTACAAAGCCTAGCAGCCCAGGTTTGGTTTGATTCCCCAGAACCCATGTAAAGCCAGACACACAGAGTGGCACATGTGTCTGCAGTTTGTTAGCAGTGGTAGGAGGCCCTATTTCACCCATTCATGCTCGCTGTCTCTCTCTCCCCTCTCTCAAATTAATTAACATAAATCATGGGCTGGAGAGATGGTTCAGTGGTTAAGGTGCTTGCCTGCAAAACCTAAGGACCCAAGTTCAATTCCCCAGTGTCCATGTAAAGCCAGATGCTCAAAGTGGCATATGCATCTGGTGTTCATTTGCAGTGGCTAGAGGCCCTGGTGTGCCCATTCTCTCTCTGTCTCTCTGTCTGCTTACAAATAAAGATATTTTTATAAGCCAGGTGTGGTGGCGCACACCTTTAACCCCAGCACTCGGGAGGCAGAGGTAGGAGGATTGCCGTGAGTTCGCGACCACCCTGAGACTACATAGTGAATTCCAGGTCAGCCTGGACTAGAGCGAGACCCTACCTCAAAAAACTAAAAAAAAAAAAGGTATTTTTATAAATATAATAAGTATATAAATCACGAGGTAGATTCCTCTCAAACCCCGAGGTCCACTGTCCACCCCAGGACGGACCTGTCCTGCTCTTTATCAGCAATTTTGCAAGCGTCTCACAGGCCTGCTGGTCTGTCAGCAGCTGACCCCTGCCCTGCCTTCCCCTTATTCTACAGGGTGGGCTTCTCCTGATCCGGATGTACTATGGGGTGGCTGGGCCATGTCCATCAGCAGGGGCAGACCTGAGGAAGGCCAATGGCCCAAAGTAACCCTGCACAGCTACTGAGGAACTGAAAGCTGACCAAAGGCTTTCGACAGCATCCCCCAACCTCCCACAAAGAGCCTTGGACTCCTAATGCCTGTGGGTGTCACTTCACTGGTTTAAATGACCCAGTAGGTGGGTGGGTGTGTCTGGCAGAAATCGCAAACAACCCTGCCTGTGTGTGTGTGTGTGTGTGTGTGTGTGTGTGTGTGTGTGTGTGTGTGTGTGTGTGTTTTCAATCACCGTAGACCACGGGGCTCAGGATCTGGGGTTCCCTAGCTGAAGGCACGAAGTCACCACCAGCTGGTCTGCTGAACTTGGGAAATGAAAGTCAGTAACAAGGTTGGGGTGTAGCTCAGGGGTAGAGCCCTGGCCTAGTGTGAGTGAGGGCCTGGGCTCCATCCCCAACACCAGAGGAGACACACAAAGTTTTAAACAGTAGTTGCTGGAACCTGAGAGCTGGAAGCGAGGTGCCTCCATTGATCTGAAAGACCTACCAGTGAGCACAGATGTGGACCTCGGCAAGGGGCTTCTCTGAATGGGTGCGGCAAGCCCACAGCCCACTGGCAGGGGCCTGGCAGAATATGGCTGTGATCTCATGAAGAAGAAACAAGACACCGATGCACAGGACCAGGTGGGGACGAAAGGAAACGCCACACACTGCCCCCGCCCCCAGGAGCAGAGCCCGCCTGGCTCAGCTGGGCCAGAGGTCACATGCTTCCTTCGTGGATTTCTTCTTAGTGAGATTATAACCTTTCCCCAGTCTTATCAATTTCTAACTACAAATGTCACCCAAAAGGTTCTGTTTATACAGTCTGTGCCATTTCCACAGGCAAGATCTAGAACATTTGCCTTTGATTCTGTGTGTGGTATGCATGCACGTGTGTACATGTTTTCACATGTGTGTGGGCACACACGTGTGTGCATGTGCATGGAGAGCCAGAAGTTGACATCAGGCGTCTTCCTCAATCACTCATCACCCATTTATGACACAGGGCAGCTCACTGCTGATTCAGCTGGTCCGGTGCCCTGAGCCTAGATCTGCCCGGCCAGCATCACATGGGTACTAGGGATCTGAACTTAGGTCCCCACACTTGCGGACAGCGGCAGGAAGGTGTGCCAAACACTGGCAAGGGGAAGCTGGCTTAGAACCCCATAAGCCCGCCCCCAACAACACAGCTCCAGCGAGGTTCTAATTCCCGAACTGCCATCAGCTGGGGATCTATCACTCAGAACACATTCATTTGTTTGTGGGGGACGCTTGGATCAAACCATAACAACCCTGAACCCTGAGTTTTTATCTCAAGCACGCCAAAGAACTGACGACCCAGAGAGTGGTTCTTACACAAACGTCACACTTTATTTAAACATCACCAGGATAAGAGGGAAGGGAACAGAGTGGGGTAAAGGAAGAGCGACCCACCGCCACGTGGCCTGAAGAACTCATAAAAAAGACCATCAGAAAAAGAAACAGAGATCAAAGGTGTTGCTGTTAAAGACAGCAAGGGCTAGAATCCAAGATAAAATTGTTCTCTCGCAGCTGGGCCTGGTGGCGCACGCCTTTAATCCCAGCACTCAGGAGGCAGAGGTAGGAGGATCACCATGAGTTCAAGGCCACCCTGAGACTACAGAGTGAAATCCAGGTCTCTAGAGTGAGACCCTACCTCGACAAAAAAAAAAAAAAAAAAAATTGTTCTCTCACCCTGCAAAGGTTGGGAGAAATAAGAAGGGGAAATAATCTTACCACCACCTCACTGAGCACCTTCCGAGGGTCCCCAGACAAGATACTCTGGGTCTAGGTACGGATTTAGATTCTGAAATGGCACTGAAGGTAGGCACTTCACTAAGGTTCCAAATGATTGGCCTGGACTTAGAAGGAGAAACCCACCTACGCATGGGGCGGTGCTTGGCTGAGATGGGGGGCCAGGCTGTGACATGAGGTCATAGCATCTGTCCCTGGCTGCCTGGCTGAAAATCTACCTTAGCTTGGTCTCCGGAAGCATCTTTAATTATTTGACCAATTCTTCTTTTAAATATATTTTTATTCATTTCTTTGCAAGCAGACAGTGACAGAGAGAGAGACAGACAGACAGACAGACAGAGACAGACAGACAGACAGACAGACAGAGATAATGGGTGAGCCAGGGCCTTCAGCTCTACAAACGAGCTCCAGATGCTGCTGGATGAGCTCCTTTGTGCATCTGGCTTTACACAGGCACTAGGGAATCAAACTTGGGTCAGTAGATTTTGCAGGCAAGTGGCTGAGCCATCTCTCCAGCCCATTATTTATATTTTTGAAGCAGGGTCTCACTGGCCTAAAATTCATGGCAATTCTCCTACTTCAGCTTTCCTAAGTACTGTGGTTAAAGGCATGTGCCACACATCCAGCTGTTTTTAACTTCTTATTCATGTGCATGGTGGGGGGGTGCACAGTCACACATGTGCACTTGTGTGTGGAGGCAGAGGACAACCTTGGGTGTCATCTTTAGTAATGCGTCCGCCTCCTTGAGACAAGGTCTCTCACTGACCGATTACGTCACACCTGGCCAGCAACTCCGGAAATCCTCCTGACTCTGCCTCCCCCGTGCTGGGACAAGAGGCATGCCATGAGCAGCATTTGATGAGGCTCAGACTCACGTCCTCATGCTTGTGGGGAAGGCACTCTACCGACTGAACCTTCTCCCCAGCCCCTGACTTACTCTAAAGCAGCTGACAGATGGCTGAATGGTCGGTGGAAGCGAACTTCCCAGGAAGATTTCCTAAAGCAGACGATGAGCTACTTTTGTGTAACAGAAAGAAAAGTGGGGCCGCGTGCCTCACCGGGCTGCTAGGGGCTCTGCTGGATCCCCACAGCAGGAACAGAGTGGGGGCAGCAAGCCAAGGGCCCTCAGCCTCAGTGCCACCGAAAGTGAGCCATGGAGCAGGTAAATACCACTTCAAGTTTAAAACTGGAATGGTAAATGGAGTCCATGGCCACGTCGTGGGATCACCTGTGCCCCCAAGACAAGACCAAGTCCTCACCCCTGTCCTTGGGACTGTGACCTTATTTGGAAACAGGACCTTGGCTTGGTGACTCCCCAAATTGAGGTCACACTGGGATATGGCCAGTGTTCATGGGAGAAAGGAGAGCCAGGGACAGACACGCAGGACAGAGAGGTGAACAAAGAGTCTCAGGGAAAGGCCACATCAAACAGCCAGATCAGAGCAGTGACGGGAGCCAGGGTCATGGGCTCCACCAGACGCAGGGAGAGACGCTAAAGGGCTTCTTTGCAAGAGCCTTCGGGGAGCACGAAGGGCCGGCACCTGGACTTCAGACGTCCCGACAGAGAATGGGGTTCCGTTGTGGTTGGCAGCCCTAGGCAACCATGCCCAACAAGGAACACACTAGGTCCAGACTGGTGGCGGCCAGCTCCCTCGCTGGAAGCAGAGGCCATGAACTGACCAGGAGTCCCAGCCCCCTTCCCTGACGTCCACAGAGTGTGCAGAGGTCGATGGGCAAGAAGTTCCGCTTCCTCCCTGGCTTGCCCTCCCCTCCTAGAAAAGGAGAAGTCAGGAAGGATGGTTTGATGACACTGAGCTCCCATCACGAGACCAGAAGTTAGTGCTGCGTGGGCTTCTGAGCACAAGACACGGGTCACAGAGGTTCCCGTGCACACAAACCCAAGCTGAGGCCACTAGCACAGCAAACGACCTTCGCCCTGTCACCTGACGGGGGTAGAAGTGAATCACCAAGGCTGGCTCTTCATCTCTCTTGAGGATACAAGGAAGATCAGATGTCCAAGAAAAGCTAAGAAACAGCCAGCGAGTGGGCATCGGTGCACCTTGGGACAGGGAGCTGCCACAAGCCCTGTGAGGGGGGCAGGTGTCCTTCAGTGGGTGCCATAGTCTCAGATGTAAGGAGCCACACCCCCACCAAGCAGGTGGAGCAGAGCAGAGCATGGTCACAGGAGAGCCTGGAGAGCCAGGCGAACGGTCAGAGTTTGAAGCCAGCCTGGGCTACAAGAGAATCTGTCCCCCAAAAATCCAAACAAGCCTGTGTGTTGGTGCACACCTTTAATCCCAGCCCTTGGGAGGCAGAGGTAGGAGGATTGCCACAAGTTCAAGGCTTTCCTGAGACTACAGAGTGAATTCCAGGTCAGCCTGGGATAGAGTGAGACCCTGCCTCAAAAGAAAAGCCAAACCAAACAAAGCCCTGTATCCAGTTGAACTGGTAGGAACCGAGCAGCCAGCAGCTGACAGTTATCAGCTGTTGAAAGGAAATGGACCCTGACCCTTAGACGTGAGTGGGGTTCTCCTGCCTGAAAAGAGGGACCCAAGCTGCAAGCGGAACTAATCAGTTACACCAAGGAAGTGGTTTGGTAAGATTCTAAAAATAAACTCACACCTTAAGCCCAGTAATGTGACTCTGAACGCCTGCTGGCCGAGACTGCAGGGCACTGGCTCACACAGGTGGCTCCAGGCATCAGGGGACACTGTCCTGTAGGTGGCGTTACCTGGATTAGTCAACAAATATTTAACTGTGGTCACCAAAGCCAAGCCGGAAAGGCTTTCCTGTTCTAACTGCTTCCACCTGCTGGGACAGGAGGACACAGGACAGACAGGAAGAGGCCTGCGGAGGGAGCACACCTGGCTTCACACTACTGTAGCAGGGATCACTCGGTGGCTTCCATTTGATCATCTGAAGCACAAACAGAAACAAAGCATGTGTCACGGGGCCACAGGACCCACCGGAATGACAACTGCCTGGAAGCTGACCCACAGCTGTGGCCGGAGGACTGGCATGGGGGGGGGACACAAAATTATCTAATAATGACAACCCAATTCTCAGATTCCTGCACTCTCCTCAAATGTGGGCTGAGAAAAGTAATCCAGCAACACCTAATTCCTCTGAGGAAGATTGTCTTTCTTGGAGGAAATACAAGGGGAACCCAGGGAAAGCACACTTACACAACAGACTTGGCCTTGAAGACAAAAACCTCTTTACCTTCTACGGATACTGTGTGGGCCAAGGATTAATTTTCAAATGAGATTATCAAATAAAAGTCAATTATTTGCTAAGTCTCTATTAAAGCAGGAAACTAAGCTCATTTCAGCTTCAAATGAGTACGTACTTGTTTCAGTCAGCCCTGAACTGCAAGACATTCAATCTAAATGTAGGTATGTATGTTATGATGTATAGAAAAGTAAATATTTAGGGGCTGGGAAAATGGCTCAACGCGTAAGAAACGGCATTGTCATGTAAGCCTGAGGGCCTCAGGCCAGAGTTTGATCCTCAGCACCCACTTAAGAAAGCCTGTAGCCCCAGTCCTGTGAGGAGAGGAATCCCTGAGGCTCTCTGGTCAGCCATTCTGGCTGGGGGACAGCATCAAGTCCAATGAGAAATAAAGTTGCCAGATTCATGGAGACAGAAGGTAGAACAGTGAGGGCAGGGGCTGGAGAAAGGGAAAGAGAGCTAGTGTTTTCGGGAACCGAGCTATTGTCTGGGAAGATTAAAAACTTCTCCAGGACAGAAGATGGAGAGCAATGGTGAAGTGCTTACTGAGCATGCTCGAGACCCAGGGCTTCGAAGTGTGTGATGTACACGCAAGATGATTAAAACGGTCAATCCTGTTACGTTTATCATGGCGCCACGTAAAACTCTGTAGCTACTAACCCCAGACACATGAATGGTGTGATCCCTACCTCTGCTCTGAAGTAGCTCATTTCCCCAGGGCAAGTCCTGTCCACCTACACATGAATCACCCAGCAACCCGGCAGGCATGCAGATTGTGTTTGAGAGGCCAGATCTCAGCTGGAGGATAGGCACTCGGCCTGAAGGTATTAGCACTATTGATGAAAGCCACACAGGTGGCCCATGTGCCAGGCCACAGTGACAGGGTCAAGGCTGAGAGGGCTGTCTTGGGGTACGGTTACTGACAACATCCTCCTACCCGGGCACCTCATCCGGCAGACCGCCTGGTACTAACAGCCCAGCCTCATCACTGAGGACAGCAGGTGGACCACACTTGCAGGGCATGAAGCTTCCCCTCCCCCTCCTCACTGGGGACAGTGGCTACCTCTGCTCACCAACCAGAGTTAATCAGATTTGAAATTAATTAGGTTTGGAATGTGTTTCGCAAACGCTGTAGAAAACTTGCTCTGATAAATGGAAAGAAAGGACGTGTCCTCAGACAGGAAGCACACGGCACACACAGCACAGTGACTTTGCTCTTCCCGAGGTTCCCTCCCAGCCACAGGAGCTTGGGAAGTACCTGGGCTTCCTGCCTTCATCCTGCCACGCAAGTTAGCCAGGTTAGAAGAGCTCACTGGCAAGAGGAACTCAAGCTCTCTCCCCACAAACCCAAACACACAGAGGCCATGGGGGGTTTGGGGGGAATCATGATGCCTTTCCGATCCTCGCCTGTGTCTTTCTGGCTTCTGTGCCCCACTCGGGGTCTCAGCTCACACACACTTGGGCACTTGTGAGCCTGGAAACGCCCGCTCTTCCACCCTGCTGTCTGTCACTCCAAAGGATCACGGTTTTCATGGCGGTACTTGGAGTGTCTCTAAATCCCATCAGATCAGAATAAGAATGGATTCCACTGAGCACTTTCAGGGGGGGCCTCGATCTCCTAGCCATCCTCCCGAGAGCTGGGGTTAATGAAAGGCTGCACCACCAAGCCCAGCCCAGGGAGCACTTTTTTCCCATGAGCACTTTTTTTGGCATTGAACTTTAGGACTTTATTATTATATAGCAGGGCCATGAGCACTTTTTTTTAAGTGAACACTTTTTAAAGCAAGTGCTCAAAGATAATTTTAGCTGGGTGTGGTGGTACATGCCTTTAGTACATGCCTCTCAGCACTCAGGAGGCTAAGGTAGGAAGATAGCCATGAGTTCAAGGCCAGCCTGGAACTACAGGTTGAATTCCAGGTCAGCCTGGGCTAAAGTGAGACCCTACCTCAAAAAATAAGTAAATATACATGAAAAACCTCAACACATTTAATGAGGGGGTTCTGACAGATACCACAACCAGCTCAGAGAAGTCAGGAAGGAAGAGGTACATAGAATGTACACGAAAATTCCGGTGCGCACAGAAGATGCCATATGGAGACACATAAACAGCGTTCTAAAAAGAACACTGACGCGGATGAGTAAGCAGGGACAAAACAGCTTTTTCTGCAGAGGACAAGTGACCCTCCACACGCTCACACAAATCAGGCTCCCGTCATCCCAGGCCCTGGGAGGCTGAGGGAGAGGGTCAGGACTTCAGGCCAGCCTGGCCTCCAGAGCCAGACCCTGTGCCATCTTCCCACCAGACCATAATAAGCAAGGTGGCGTGCTGTGTTCCCTGCTTCTCCCCCAGAGCTCCGGCAGGCTTTGGTTCTGGGGAGGCACCCAGAAAAGAGTCCACTGGTAGGTATGCTCATCAAATGTCTCTCAAAACGATATGCACCCCTTTAATCAGAGCTGCTCTCACCCTGGTTGGAGAATCTGCTTTATCTTCCAGATGGCAGAGAAGACTC